>PVIJ01010695.1:0-49391 GCA_004024925.1 Scalopus aquaticus | reverse complement strand
TTTTAAAAACCCTGTTCTCTAAGAATAAAGTGGAACGGCCTAATCACACTCTCTGGTGTGTGCTGTCTCTCGCTCCCCACCCCCTTTTCCCCACGGAACTTTCCCCACGCCGTCGACGCTTTCCCCACCACCCCCGGGAACCCAACCTCGGTCGGAGCCGGCCTCCGACAAAGGAGATGCTAAATCACCAATGACATAGCAACTCCACAGCACAGGAGAAACAAAAAGTCAAGGAAAGAACAAACTACAGGAAGGTTGGGATAGCAGAATCTGGAATACATATGACTGAGTGAAAAACTCTTATCTGAAAAAGCAGCATACTATATACCAACTGTTTGACATTTTGGAAAACGCAAAAACTACGGAGACAACGGCTAGAAAGGAGAGAGGGATGAGAGATAGAGCACAGAGGATATTAGGGCAGTGAAAGTATTCTGTTTCATTCTGTATGACACCACAATGATGGATACATTTGTCAAAACCCACAGAATGAACAACCTCCAAAGTGAACACTAATGTAGACTGTGGACTTTGGATGATAATAATATAGACTTTGGATGGTATTGGTTCAGCCATTGTCAATGCAGTTTTACCAAATCTAAGAAACATCAATGTAGGTCCCTCATTATGTAATGAATATAGGTTTATCAGTTGTAGCTACTACACCAACTCTGTGGTGCAGGATGTCAATTTGGAGGGAAGTTGAAGGTGTGGGGTCAGAGGATAATATGAACACTCTTCACTTTCTTTTCAATTTTTCTGTGAATCTAAAAGTGCTCTAAAAATACTTCTAATAACTGAAAAAAAATAATTTAGTGTGTATTATCTGTCTGGCCTCTTAATGAAGAACTTAAAGGAAGTGAAAGAAATCAGAGAGATAAAATATCAAAACAAAAAGTATATATGTAAATGAAATTAAAATGCAATTACAATGTAAGAAAAACAGTTGCCTCCCAATATAACTTATGATCTATAATGTTCTAATTATTCAAATCAACTTGAAAAAAAACCTATTCAAATTACAAAATGGACTAAGTTCATGAAAGATGAAAATCATTGATGAAACATAAATCACTAATGAGCATGAGAGACAATGTTCCACTGTACTAGTAATCAAAGCAAAATGTAAATTAAAACAATGATATTATCACTTATCAAATTAACCCAATTAACATACGTGATAGAATTCAGTGCTAATAAGGAAAATGTGAGATGAACATTATGTAGCAATGCACATTTTCTAGAGAGCAATTTGACAATATAACAATATGCATGAAGAGGTGAAAAAAATGGACTTACTTTAAACCCACTAATGCCGCCTCTAGAAACTGGTTCAAGGCAATTATCAGAAATGCATTTAGCAAAGATCCATTTATAAGGATGATTATTATATCATTATTTACAAGTGTTAAAAAAAAAATTAACCACTTGATGGTCCAAGATTAGATTATGCTATATAGGTAGAAAATAGTTCAGTGATTTAAATTCCTTTTTTAGTGATATTAGAAAATGTTTATAATGTAATATTTAGAAAAATATTTACTTTTGAAGAAAAAAGTAAAAAATATTCAAATGAAAATATATAAGAAATAATGGTATTTAAATATAATTATATACCTATAAGTCAAAGTGAATCAATGGGAAAACTACTAGAACTAGATTATGGATTCCTATAATTACAAAAGTGGGTAATTATATAATTATATGAATGCATAATCAGTAAATAAATGCAGACAAGAAATCCGAGTCATAGCATATTAGAAAACATAATCAATTTACCAAAGGAAAAAGGAAGATGATCATTAAGCAGATGAAAAGATTTGCACCTTTATGAAAAGATCAATCAGAAACAAGGAAAACAAAAGTACAATTTTTCTTTCGCCTAATAGACAGTGCAATGGACAACAGAACAATGTGGGAGTGAGAAACTCCACCCCTGGAGCAGTGGGAATCTTTGTATAAATTTGACTGCCCCAAAATTTCACTACTAACAGCTTGCTACTTACTGGCTGAAAGACTTGACACTAAGAGTCTATTAACATACTGTCTATTAACTATTCATTAAGTGCAAGTGGGTCATCCTGGAGGCTTCATCCTCAGCTGGCCAAAGAGAAGGTACAGAGGCAGCAGAAGTGAAAGAGATGGAGAATGTAGATGGGAAGCACGAGAGGCAAACACGGCACATGAAACTTCATGGAAAAGCATCATAATTTTGTTTTTTTTTTTTTTAATGTGGTACCAATCCTTCTCCCACTGTTTGCTTTAGCTTCAGCACCCATAGCATAAAAGCACCCTTGTAAAGAAGTCAAAAGCGGTGTTGAATAATTGGGACCCTTCTGCCACACTGTCTA
This sequence comes from Scalopus aquaticus, assembly GCA_004024925.1. Lineage (NCBI taxonomy): Eukaryota > Metazoa > Chordata > Mammalia > Eulipotyphla > Talpidae > Scalopus > Scalopus aquaticus. Next base: position 47,040 of record PVIJ01010695.1, on the reverse strand, counting down.
ATTGCATTTTATTTTCAGCGCTGCTTCTTTCGTTCTTTCCTCTCCTCTGGCATGGGTTCAGAAGCCCATCTCCATTAATTCGTCTTCTGCTGATTGCTCTGGGGTGGTGTCCCTTCGTGCTTGAATTTCTCAAGGATCCATCGCTGAAACCCTTCCCCTCTCCCTTTTTGCAATATCCACTATCTCCAAGTTTTTTTATTGCCTCTGTCACGGATGTTGTGAAGTCATTCATGCCACCTGGATAGTTTTCTCTAGAAGAAACTTATTATCTGGACTTTGATGGCCTTCAGTTTTTCTTTTTTTTTTTTTCTATAGCAATGATGGTATCCTCAATTGTACAATCCTCCCAGACTTTATTGATGTTCTCTCTGCTGGGGTTCTCTTCCACAGAAATGACAATTCTTTCCAAGGAGTACTGTGTGAAATGAGCCTTACACATCTTTAAGATCACCTGATTTGGAGACTGAATTAGAGATGTATTGAGGGCAAGTAGAACACGCAATGCCCTTGTTGCTGAACTCACAGGGTTTTGGGTGGCGAGGGGCATCGTCCAATATCAAAAGAACTTAAAAATTCACTCCTTACTGGGAAGGTACTTCCTGACTTCAGGGACAAAGCACTGATGCAATCAATCCAAAAGGGTTCTCATCGTTGATGCCGTCTTGTACAACCAAAGACTGGCAGTTGGTGTTTATCTTTTCCCTTCAAGGCTCTTGGATTAGCAGCCGTAGTTAGCCTATATCTTCTTGCCTTAAATTCTGGGGCTCACTTCTCTGCTTTACTAATAAATGTCCTTTGTGGTTTTCCCCTCTGCCCTAGATCTAGAGCAGTTTGTCTGCATTAAAACCTAATCAGGTGGATATCCTTTCTCCACAGCGATATTCTTTTTTTTTTCCATACATAGCAACTTAATTTTCAAAAAATTCAAACTCACACAAAAATTAAAGAACAAAGCAATGAACACTGGAATACCCTTTACCTAAATACATCAATGATAAATTATCTTGTTGCACCAATTCACCCTCTATACAGGTACCTACAAGGACTACAACCTTCCTTTGGATGGCTTGGCGGATGGCACAGTGATATTCTTAATGGCATCTGGGGATTTTTCTACTGTCTGTTGGTCAGCAGAATTTGCTTCCTCTGTTGCCTTGACATTTTTAAAGCCAAAGCTCCTTCTAAAATTATCAAACCATCTTTTGTTGGCATTAAATTTTCAGCTTTAGATATTTTGCCTTCCTTTTGCTTTAAGTTATCATATTGTAACTTCACTTTTTCTTGAATCATGTTATAGTCTATAGGTATGCCATTCTCATAGCAATCCCACTCCCACACAAAAGCAATATTTTCTATACTAGATAAAATACATACTTTGCAAAAAGTGCAAAGTTTTCATGCTTGCTGGCATAGCTGCATCAGTGGTTTCACAAATTTCCTTTTATTTTTTTACAGTGGTCCTTCTACTGGATTCATTTATCTTGAGGTCAACTGCAGACCTCAATCTATGGCACATATTAGCAATTCAACTTTTTTCTTATAATGTCATGACTTTTGTCTATTTCTTGGGAGCACTTCCAGCATCACTAGTGGCACTTCATATGAGTCGCACGGAGTTAGTCAAGGTTGATGGTACTGCATTAAGCACCACGAAAAATACCAGAGAGCTTCGAGAGATCACTTTTTAGTGTGATGCAATTTACTGGAGAGAAGAACTGCTCATGGGGAGATGATTAGTGTCACAAGGTATTTGAAGTAAATACTCACAACACTTAAGCTCACCACAACAGAAACAAGAGGCAGTTATAAAGGTATTACAGAAGCGCAAGATGCACTACAGGTAAGTACCTGCAGCTATGACTGAATTCTGCACCTTTCCATTTGTTTACATTTCTCCTGACTGCAAATGACACTGAGTATGGTCTGTGTTTGTGTGCACAAGTTTTGAAAAATTTTAACTTTTTATAATAGTTTTGTGTACATTTTATGGTAGTAAGTGATGAAATAGACTATTGTCTACATATAACTTTGTATTTATGACATGCTTTTTGTTACTTTTTTCTGAGTGTTCAGGCTATGTGAATTATCTATGAACTTCTAAATTGTTGCAAATATAAAAAAAATCCTTCACAATATATTTATTGAAAAAAATCCTCACATAAGTAGACCTGTACAGTTCCAACTGTTGTGTTCAAGGGTCATTAGGACATTGGTTGAGTCTGGAGTATGAGAATAAGCATTTTTCCTGATTTTAGGTCATGTTTAAATGTGTATAATCTTTATAGAGGGAAAATTAGAATATTTGTAAAGAGACAACAAGATTTCAAGAGCATGTATTGAAGACCTTGAGATTTTAATTCTATAACTTATTTTACGGACATAATTTGGTGGGTACACATAGATTTATGTAGACAGACAAACTTTCCACCAAAATTTATGACAGCTAAAATACAATAGTCAATACTTCTTCCTAAGCCACTTCAGATATACTAAGTGAAATGCAGAAGAAACACCATCCAGCTAGACTCAGGATAGAGAGAGGAATGAATGCCCCACGAGGAAACTTTGATGAATGGGAGATGGGAGTCACCAGATGGTTTACTCTCTTTCCTTGTCCTGAGACAATGTTTATCTTACCTCTTAGAATATGGTTCTGCAAGACTGAGCGATCAATTGTGCTGGATACTGAGTTGTGGCCAACTCAATAAATCATTCTCATCTTGTCTCTCTTATCCTCTCACTCCCCTTTTCCCTCTTACTTGCCTCCTAGGATTAGACTAACCTGGAAAGTCATGGCATGAAAGCCTTTGCTTTATACATTGCTATGTAAAGAATTCCAGGCTAAATGAAAAGTCAAAATTCTAAATGTCTACCAATAGGAATTTAAGCTATGCAGAAATTAAAAGGAATGAGATACCATCATTTGTATTGATATGCGTGTCACAGAGAGTTTGCCAACAGTGACCTAACGATAGCGCAGGTCTCACACTCTCTTCTGGAATCTTGTCATTGCCTTATTAAGAGTTGGAGTACACCTCCTCCACCATTGAACCTACACAGGCCTCTGTTACTTATGGACTGATGTGAAGTCCACCAGACCGACACCACATGGTTCTGAGGCTGGTGGGGAAGGTGACATGGCTCCCACCTGGTTCTTTCTTTCAAGATACTTGTCTTTTAAACACAGTCACCATTTGAAAAGGAAAACATTATGTCAGAAACTGTAAAAGGTCCGAGATTTTATTTTTTTAAAGATTAATTTTTATTTATTTATGCATACAAGAACTGGGGTGTAGGCCAAAGGTGTAGGGCTGAAAGGATTCACCAGAGACAAAGAGGGGAGCAGAACAGGCAAATCTACTGAAATACAATGCTGAGGGTAACAGTGGGCAAGACAGTTGAGATCTGCTGCACCATGTGGGTAAACTCCCTGGCTGGGAATCAAACTCATGTTGCAGTGGCTGCCAATAGCTTGATAGTGCTAAGACTTAACCCCTTGAGTCACCAGGGAGGCCCAGGTCTGAGATTTTACATGCAAGTAAATGATTTAGATGGCAAATATGTATGTATACATATGTATACATATATACACATATGTAATATTATAAATATTATTTGATGTATGTGTATGCAGTGTGTGCACACACACATATGGGGAGAGGGAGACTAACTATATCTTTATTCTAGAATGTAAGCAAATCTGGGGAGGTGGACAGGGTTTTTTGTTTTTTTGCCTTGTTTTTTAATCTTTACTACCCTGGACTGCCTATGGGGAAGCTTTATTATCCTGGATTGTCTCCTTTAAAACATTCTTAAGTTGGATATAAATGCCTTTGTTCAGAGGACCTGGACGGTATAGAAACATTCATGGACGATGCCTCCTAATAGAAACCCAGGCCACGTGGAGAGCCCAAGTGAGACATTCCAAAGGACAGTCCCAGCCAAGAGCTAGTATCAGTTGCCACATATATGAGTGAACAAGTATTCACATGATTCCAGACCCAGATTTTGAGCCATCCCAGCCAATACCAAGTGGAATGAAGATGTCCCAGCTGAGTTCTGCCTAAAATGGAAGATGAGATGCTACAGTTGTTATAAGATGCTACATTTTTAGGTGGTTGTTAAGCAGCTATAGGTTACTGAAACAACATGGGAAATGTGATAAATTAAATTATATAGGCAGTTGCAGAACAAAATGTGTAACTTGGTTTCACATGAAGTTATGTATTTCTTTCTATGTAGATATATGTATACAGACAGATACAGAAATAGGAAGAAGATACACAAGCATATACAAACACAAACACTAAGATGATATGCCCAAAAATGATTTGTTCTGGTAGGATTTGAAATTTACACACACACACATAATGTATATGTGCATATTTATGTTTTTAAAAGCAAAGATAATGTATTGACTTTATACCCCCAAATGATCTTTCCTTTTAAAATAGTGCATACACTCTTTAAACTCTGGGTTATGTGTTAATGCACTTTTATTTTTCCATAAATTTTCTTTCCTTCCCCCAAGTTTATATAACAAGTAGGTATTGAGTACTTATGGATGTGAGATAATTAGGATAGCAGTGGAAATGGTTTCAGAGAGTAAAAGCTGGTTTCTTTTAAAGTAGAAATGTCAGGCCATTTTTCTATAGCCTTGGTTACCATCTGAGATGATAGTACCTTTAGAGGACTTTTAAAGAAGAAAGTGTTCTCCTATATAGGAAGATAGATAGTGTCTGTCCTACTATTTTTTGGAAACTTGGTCTTGACCATCATGTCCTTATTTTCATCTTTAGAAATACCTGGTAAAAACAAATTTAAGAAAAATCTAAAAAAACACAATTCGAAATTACAATAAAGGGCAGGCCTAATAATTTTAATTAACTTATTTCATGAAATAAAAATTCAATTAAAGAGAGTTTCAAAACCAAATTGTCAATTATGACTGACAAACCTGTGATTCATTGGACTATGTACTTTAACATAAAATAGTCAAAGAAGCTATAATTTCTATGGTAAATAATGACAACAGAAATCTACAGACTGTAACACATAACGTAAGTGCTGTGCTATCATTAGGCAAAATTGTTTTCTGACTCAGTATTTAATAAAATTAGTATTAAGTCAAAATGTAAACAAAAGAGCATGTTTTCATAATCAACACAAAGTCCAAAGATTTTAAAACTATTTACTATTGCTCAGGTAGTTGCACATAGATTTTAAATATATACATTCTATATTCTACAAGTATCCAATATCACCAGAAGCTTTGAAAGAATACTTTTTCCAATTAGCATGCTTAAGGAAGTTTTCCTTTGACAACTATTATGTATCAATGGAAAACAGAAGAATAAATTTAATATCTATGCGTTATGCTTTACTCAATTCTTGTGGAATAACAGCAATGAACACATATTTACTCTGAGTAATTTTGGAAAGGTCACAGGAGAGAACTGCATAGTCTTTTTGTTACTAATATAAAATACTGATATTTAAAATTGTTCTACATTATGGTTTATTCTGTCAAAATAATAAAAATGTGCTTTTTATATTTTCCATGTTAATAATGTTATAACTTAACACATGACTAAATAGAACACTTTATTACTAGGTCATGAGTATCTTGACAAATAGTTAATCTAACCAAATAAAATAACAACAAAGGAAATGATGTGACCATGCTAAGATTCCAAGAAAATTATCACTTTTAAGGACTTACTTAATTTACACAGACTGTGACGACAAATACAAGAAGAAACAAACTACTAACAGAAGTTTCTATCAAATGATCAGATTTCAAATTGCTTATCACACTCTTGAAATAAAATGGTTTGTCTACATCTCTAGTAATGGTCTGCTTGCTTGTGTCTGTTCTCTACAAGACTGTGGTGTTTTGGAAGTCAGTCACTATCCATACTTAGCTTCATATTCCCAATTCTTAGACAATGCCAAAAATATAGTAAGGACAAAAGAAATATTTGCTTTTGAATAAAGAAAAAATAAAAGAAGATTTCTAGAGTTGTGTTTTTGTTTTTAAATATATGTGTTTTATTCTCAAACCCATGCTAACAATGAAACTGTAAAGGAAGAGTTATATATATATTAAGGTAAATTACATCACAATTTAAGAAAACACAAGATGAGAGTGTCTATAAATATTCAATTTAAGATCCTATTAAAATAATCTAATACACTATACACTAAATTATATACTATACACTTAGATTATAAAATCTAATACACTAAGAAGGTAGCAGAAAATATATACCAACATGTTGGAGAATCAAGATCAATCATAATTTATAAATATTATCTTACATGATTACTAAAGTTTCTGGTCAAAAAGAGATACTTGTAAGAGAAAAGAAATAGCTAATGAGTAATTAAAGTGACATAACTTTAAGTCCTATATGTTGGGCATGCCTATCTCCTCTGCAAGTATAAAATGTTTAGGCTAAGGGAGATCAAATTCCTATGGATGATAGAGTAGTGGGAAGCAATTTAACAGACTTACACCACATTGTGGCTCCACTTTCACTGCTGCTAGTTTTTTAGTCTTGGGGAAGTTAGTTACATCTAAGGACGTTTCATTAGGTGTAATGCACGAGATGAATCAGAGAATCTTCCAAATACTTCTAATGTCATGCTATAAACCATGGGGGGCAGAAGCAGACAATAAATGAAGAAAAATAATTGTTCATGGTCATAAAGAGAATATTTAGTAGTCATTTGACTCTTAGTTATCTGTCAATTTGTTCAACTTGATTGGCATTTCAGCTCTCCAACCCAAATTTATCCCTCTTTTTCTTTCAAAATTCTCCCAAAACTCATCTTCTCCAAGATTTCTTTACCAAATAGCTCACCTTTTTTCAAATCACTACAATTAGTCCCACAATAGTTAAATTATATATGCTATGCATTGAAGTTAAAGTTAAAGAAGAATTTGTCAATGTATATATTAATTAATATATAGACGCCTCTCTGGGTAATCTCTTTACAAATTATACTTAGTGAAAGAACTTCAACTAATCTATCAATTCAATAATCATAAAATAATGTCACAGGCCAAACAATGGAAAACTATGTTTATACTAAAATAAGATTTAAAAAGGGTCTGAAAATACATAAATTCTCAATTTATTTTTTCCACATGCCTCTTAAAAGGATTATGTTACTCATCCACTATAGCAACCATTTTTCTGATTTAATGTACTTTTCACCCAAACCACAAAATTTATAAAACTTTCAGTCTGTGAGAACTACATCAAGACTAGCACTTAAAAATACTCATCATAAAGTCTGGTAAAGTGAAATTGCAAGAAAAGACAGCTTAAGGGACTTACTCTATTTTCTTTTTCAGTCAAGAGGCCCTTTACATGTCAAACTAAAAAAAAAAAAATCCTACACTAGAAAGCATGTACAAATTTTTAAAGGTCATAAGTACACATAGTTAAGGACAGAGTAACGCCACTGATAGGTAGGAAGCAATGTTAATTTCTAGGAGGCAAACCAATCATCTAGAACATGTCACCTAGAAATAAAGGCAAGACAAAAGCAGCCTCCCATAAACCTTGTGATGTATACTGCAAGTGACACTATTTTAGCTGATACAAATTCATGAAAAGGGGAAATCAGGCTATTTTCTTATAAAAGATCAAAAAATTATATAAGTGTCTTGAGCAGCTAGCAAGACCTGACCTGTCTAATCAAGCTTCCTCTTCAGAGAAATTGATTTTGAAAAAAAAGGAGAATGTCCATTTTTATCTTTCTTCCTAGTACAAAAAAAAAGGTTGCATTTAATGAACATTATATCAAGATGTACTTTGGAATGTTACCAATTAACCACCAGAGGTTGGGACCAGTGGTCTTTAATTAATAAGAAATAAAAACTAAGTAGCTTAGGCCTCTTAAATGTTGATGAAATGGCTTGATGTTCATTGAACAGGAGTGGTCTTGAGAGACAAAGAGGTCTGGGATCTGCCAGCTGTTTGGAAGAATGACTCATCATTAACCTTGATGAAACAAACACCACTGCTTCTGGCAAACATTCCCTGACATTCATCTGATAGATATTAAATAGCATCAGAGAAGAGGTCAGTGTGTTCAACTGTCTTGGGAACTGTAAGCAGCTCATTCATTCTGGCAGACATATCGGGAGACCTGCATAGGGTGATCACTAAGACATTTTGGATAGCTATGATATGACATAAGCAACACCTTCTTCAGACATATCCAAACACAAACTATCTCTAACTAGTTCTATCTTAACATCTGAAATCATCAGTGACCCAGGTGCTGATACAAACTCAGAACTGTTTCCTGAGGAAAATCTGGTCTTGACCAGAGTAAATTTATGGAGGGCTGATGTTTTGTCTAGTTTAGGGTACTGGTCTGGCTATATAAATTTCAAAATAGAATTAAAGGCGCACCATGGGGCCCCCCTGGTGGCGCAACGGGTTAAGCACAGTGCTGTGAAGCTATCTAGAGCCACTGTAGCACAAGTTCGATACCAAGCCAGGGAGATTCCCACATGGCGCAGCAGACCTCTCCTGCCTTACCCACTGCTCCCCTCAGCAGTGTGTTTCCGTCTATTTGTCTGCTATGCTCCTAACACTGTCTTGGGTGAATCTTCTCACCACCCCACACCTCTGGCCTACACCCCAGCTTGTATGCATACATAAATCTTACAAAAAATAATAAAGCCCCACCATGTATGTAAACTCTTTAGATCTGCCTTAAATCAGCACACAGACCATGTGTCATCTAGGCTGCCATTAGTGTAACATTGAACTATTTGTTATCTAATACCCATAAAATATTTGACTAACATAAATTTGACAAACGGTGGTTTCCCATGCAACTGAGATTAGCTGCATAAGAACCATATCAGGTATTTACTTAAAAATACAGATTCCTTGTTGTCATCTAAAATTGAGTACTAGAGTTCAAGTGAAGATGGTGTCAGAGGAGGTATCTTGCTTTGCTTGCAAGAAAGTAATAAAAGGTGTCAAGATGGGCACTGGAATCACAGGATCTCATGACCTGGGGTGATACTGGAGCAGCTTCTAGATGCTGGAGCTCAATGCTGACCATGACAGAAGGGACATGGAGGAAACTCAATTCTATACAACAAAAGGTGGGTGGAGAGAAGCACTAAAAGACGTGACTGGGGTGTGTATTTGTGGTGCAAGCCTGTGCTTCATTATTAGATGGTGGCCAATAATGTTGGCACACTCAGGGGAGAGGGTCAGACAAAACCAAACTAATAACAAATCCTAGAAATGTAACTACAGAATTGGGGCTACTAGAAGGTAAGGAAGAGAGGTGAGAGCAAAGTGGGAGGGGATACAATGGGCTATCCCAGAGCACTTTCAGTTCCTTGTTAGTGGGAGTAGTTACTTGAGGGGGTGCAGTGTTGTAAACCAATGTTATCTCAATAAAAATGAATGAATGAATGAATGAATGAACAAAACTGAAAAATCAAATAGTCCCGGAATAGAGTCCAAGAATGTGTATTTTTTTAACAGTAATTTAATTTGATTCTTATTGAGCATTCAAATCAACAACCATTAGTCTATGGGATTCAGAATCCAGTCAGTCAACAGGGCAAGAGCAGTTCTGTGGTTTGCATTAAACATCTGCAGAGATTAAATACACCTTTACCATATGAAATTATATGATATTGTTTTCAATTTTTCCAATATCAAAACTGGCTACTACTGGGCATCTGAAATGTGGCTGGTGTACTGAGTAACTGAAGGTCTAATTTTAATGTACCTGAGTTAAATATAAAGAGCTACCTATGGCTGCTGGTGGTGGTACTGGGGGACATGGATACAGATCCTCCAAACACCTTCCTCTGAAAAGCAGAGTCCCTGAGAGAAAAAGGCATACCTCTCTCCTGCCCAAGGCTCATCGCTTCCAAAATTTTAAAATGTTGACAAATTTACAAAAGATACCTCAAAGCCATCTTGGAAAGAGTCAGGTCATTAATTTTTTTAATAAAAATTATTATAGCTTTATAATTTTTAGCCTTCTTGACTTAGAATATTCATTTGAGGACTTGTTCCATTCTTTTCCATATATTTGCCTGGACAGAAATGTAGTAAATGAAGATAGTCACATGGTGTCCTTAATCCCTAAAAACTCCAAACAGAGGATTACAGTTTCCAGACCAACGTTTTAGAATATTCAAAATAAAATTCCTCGGAATAGCAGAAGGAAAGAAAACTAAAACTAGCCATTTAACAGTCTGAAATCTATGTTCCAGCGATAATACAAACTCAAGACTCAGAACTCCACATTGTGTATTAGATATACAGGGAACACACAGGGTTTACTGGAGTAGACCTGTGAGAAGTCTGTACCACTTTGAAAGAACTTTCAAGTGACTCCTCTTTGCTTTCTGATCAAATCTTTCTGAGAACATCAGATTAATCATTTTGGGGTATATTAGCCTTAAAATATTGGTTAACAGTGCTTTCCAATATTGTTTATTTTCCCTTTCACTGGTAATTATTAGTTATTAATAAGTAACAACTGGATTAAGCAGAGGCCAAAAGACCCAAACATACACTTTCTAGTAAAGCTATATACATGGCAAATAAGCACATGAAAGATGAGTCACATCAATTGTCATTAGAGGAATACAAACCAAAACAACAATAAGATACCACTACACACATATTGGAATGGTCAAAATCTAGAATATTGGTGACACCAAATGCTGGAAAGATGGGGAGGAATAGAATTTTCTTATACTGTTGTTGGAGGTAAAAAATGATGCAGACACTTTAGTGGAAAGTTTGGTGGTTTCTTATAAAACTAACCATACTCTTACCATATGAACCATTCATTGCGTACCTTGGTATTTACACAAATGAGGTGAAAACTTAAGTCCACATGAAAACCTACACATGGATGCTTATAGCAGCTTGGTTCTTAATTGCCAAAAATTGAAAGCAACCAAGATGTCTTTCATTAGGTGAATGGACCAATAAACTTTGGTTATATTCAGACAGTAGTATTATTCAGTGCTAAAAAAAAAAATGAGCTATCAAACTATCAAAAGACATGGAAGAAACTAAATTGCATTACAAAGTGAAAGAAGCCAATCTGAAAAGGGTGTATATGATCAGATTCCAACTCTGATTCTGAAAAAAGGAAAACTATGGAGATAGTAAAAGAATATGTGGTTGTAGTTGAGAGGTAAATAGACAAAGCATGGGGAAAGAAATTATTTTTAGGGCAAAGAAATTATTCTCTATACAACAATGGTGGATACTTGTCATTACAATTTTGACAAAACTCGTGGAATGTACAACACCAAACGTGAATTTGAGTGTATACTATGGACTTGGGTCATAATGATGTTTAGTACAATTTCATCCATTGTAACACTGTTGATAGTGGGGGAGGCTATGAATATTTAGGGGCAGAGGCTACATGGGAAATTCCTGTACATTCTGCTCAAATATTCTATGACCCTAAAACTGCTCTAAAAATAAAGACTATTAAAATATAACTTTGGAGAATAAAATGGCATGCAAATAAAATCTTAAAATCTGTCTCCTTTGTCAGGGGTATTGATTTTCAGTTCTAAACTTAGAATAATCAAAGTACCAAGTTAATAGAGAAGATCTGTCATAATTATACTTACTTAAAATTTGGAATTATAAACTTATTACATTATTTTACTACTATGGATTTAAATGGTTGTTATTTTTTTGGCCTAAAATGTTACTATTAGGAGTCAATGAGCTAATATGCAACATGTATCATTGTTTGCTACTGCCAGTTATAATCAACATTTAGTTTTACTGTGAATTCAGTAGAGAACAGCAGCAATGCTTAGGACAGTGAAATTAAAGAAATGAAATACCGGACGGTGTTATGTTCCACAACTGTAAACAAACTAGACTAGGACAAAAAAAAAAAAAATAAAGGATTCAACTATCTAATTTAAAAATGATATCCTGTCCACTTTCTTTCATATTTCTAAAATTTTCAAGTCATTTGAATATATCCAGTATGCCACTTATCTTTTTCAACAAATTGTATGTTTAAAAACAATATATATTACTCATTCATACATACATACTGTGGACTTTATGTACCCATATTCTGTCGTGGTGACTAGGAGTTTCTTTAGAGAAGTAAACTTTGAAAGTGAAATTCAATAGAAAAATAAAACTTTATGTTTGGATTCTCTCTTATCAATTATCCCAGTACCCATAAAGACTTCTGCTTTCTGAGCACATTAATTTATTTTAGGTGAATAGTCTCTTTTTCAGCAAATAGCAACAATTCAGTTTATAAATGCAATAAATAACAATGCAAACTAATGGTGAACTTCTACTTTTTGCCATGGGAATGTGACATTTTAAACATATTCTTCCTAAACTGACTAATGTCATAGTTTGTTCTGCATCACTACACTTTTGTAGTAAGCAAGAAATAAGTATGAAAGTGAGACAATATTCAGGCTGGAAAAAATATAGAGGACAGAAAAGAAAAAACTAGATTTGATATCAGCCTTCTGAAACCACAAAGGGGAAAAAAAAAAACAAACAATAATAACTCCTCTCTTTAAAAAGAATAGGAAAAAGCTATAGTTCAACCATTCACTTTAATGTGTGAAATGTTGTTTATTCTCATTATACTTATCTATGTTGACTTGTGGGCTGGGATGGTTCTCCGTGAACAACATACATTTATTGACCCAACACTATTCAAGCGTACATGAGTCTCTGCTTTCTGGCTTACAAGTTCCAGTTATTTTGACAATTGAAAGGTGCTAGACAAAATTTCCCCACTATTCATTGCAAAGAAATCATGGTATTTGTTCAGATTAATGATGGTTTGGACTATACATTTCTATAGAATAAAGGCCATTTATCCATGGCATACTTGCTATATCTGGTATTCTTTACCATGGATAATAATTTTAAAAATTATATTTGATTATATTTCCCAGAAAGACATATTCAGTTCCTCCTTTTATAAGTTCTCTTGGCATGATATACTTTTACTTCACAGCATTATTAAAGTTATGATTTTATATTTATCTGAGTGACTATTTATTAATATCTCTTGCCCTCTATTGTCTGCAATCTCCATGAAGGCAGATGTCACATCTTGACCTTGTTTACCTCCTACTGTATATCAATCAAATTTAATGCTATATTTTATTGACCATATCCAGATTTTAATAAACTATATATAATTTATATGTATATAAATTATATATGATTTCAATAAAAAATTTCCTAGAGCAGCTCAGGCTAAATTAACTTCTATTAATCATCTCTTTCCATAAACTATTATATATACAAAATCTCTAAAGAATATACACACTGACTTGGAGGTTTATTTTGTTTTCAAAATAGACCATACAATTGCTCAGGGCTGTGTGAAATACTTATTTCTTGGTTTCTTCTCTTGTGTATCCTAAATAAGTAATAGTGTGCTTCCCCCAAATGGACTCTAAGCAATTTTCAGAGACCAAAATTCAACTTAGCAAAGTACATTACTCGATATGAAAAGGTAGGTTCCTAAAACTATCCACATTTGCAATCACTTAGAAAGCTATGATTTGAAGGAGCTATTTTGCATTTAATTAGAAAAAGCCATGAAAAAATATGCCAATTTAACTGATATTCTCTTTTATGAAAGTTATTTATTTGAGGGCTTGGCTGCAGTAGTTTGGCCAAAATGCCCTTAAAGTAGCTGAAAAGCAAAATGCAAGTGTGAAGGCAATCCAGTTGTGTGGGTTTACATGGAGTTAAACACTCATGCCTAAAGACTATTTACTGATGAATGGCTATAACAAGAAAATTTTCTCTGCTCATTCTTCGCTGATGTTTCTATCATAAAGACTGGGAAGTGTATTTATCCAATAAAAAAAATAATAGCTAGCAGGAAGGAAAGGTGAGGAATACACACTGTGGAGTCCCAAAGACTTGAGCTTAAATCCCAACACATCATTTTAAAAATAGTATCACCATGGGCAAACGACTTCATCTTTTTAGAGTTTAATTATATATAGAACAGAAATAATATTAACAAGTTATATGTTTGAGTTCCCAGTGCTAAGCAGTACACATATATATTAATAAGTTCTCAATCAATTACTACTTATGATAAAAAATTAGAGGCCTTGATTGATATGAAATAATAAAAGATAAATTTCCATTACAATGCATGATGCTCTATGCACTTGGTGGCTTTTGCTAGGTTAAGCTGAGGTAACCTAGCAATCTAGAAAACAATTCTCCACAGTTCTCCTACACACTGTGCAGCTCATGAACAGAGGCATAAACTGTCTTTGTTTCAGACTATTTTTCAAAAATGTTTGCATAGTAAGTAGTCTACAGTGAAAGATAAAGGTAACATCTAAAATACCCTCAAAGGGCAGATTTGCTTATAATCTTAGAAGACAGAGCTACATCTGTTGGAAGCTGGCATATTTTCTGTACTCTTAGATAAAAGATTCAGATTCCCTAAGCTCAGGGGTCCTCTCCTGTAACAAGATGCATTGTGTGTGTGGTTGTCACCTGGCCCTCTCCACATCGCCTGGTGGAAATGGGGACTCAAGAAACCAGTGCAAATTCTGATATATTAACTACTCCTACTGCTGTAAGCAACAAACTTTTCTTTGCCTCTAGTCCAGGAACTTCGACTCTCTACCACTGCTCATAACCCCATGGCTAACTTAGTTTTGAAATAAGATAAAATTTCAGACACCTCCAGTTTTTGAAAATGACCTCCATATCTCAGAGGGATGTCTCTCTCTCTCCCCCTCTCTCTCTCTTATTTTGCTTATATACATGTCAGCATGGGTCACTATAGTTCAGTTTAGCTCTGCTCCACATATTTTCTTTCCAGGCTAAAAGAACAGCCCCCATTTGGACATGTCTGTTTTCATGGCACAGGGAAAAGAGCCACGGAGAAACCACATTTTGGCTTTTAAAATGTTTGTTTGTGGCATGCATCATTTTCACTAATATTTTATTGTCAAACCAAGTCACATAAACAAGCCTGATATCAATGGGGTGGGGAAATATACTCTTCTTGCAGGAAGAACTAAAGTATTCTCACCTCACACAGGAAAAGACAGGGAGACATAATGTTCTTAAAAGGAGAGAGAGTGACTAAAGGAAATAATAACACATTCTTCTGCACAGTAAATGATGGCTATATTAGGACAGGTTATATTAGGGCATGACATAATATAGCAAAACTGTTGCTAGAACAAAATTTAAAATATCTTCTCTGTGTTACAAATTGTTTCAAATTGTTCTATATTACATTTAAGATAGTGAAGAAATTCAATGGCTGTTGTCTAGAAATGGGGTCAATAAGATGGTGCCTCAATAAGATTCTGCCTCATAAGGCAGAATAACTGTATTAGAGTTGGTTTTTATGTGTTCCAATACACTCAGTGACACACAAACACGGAAAATACATTCCTAAACAGAATAAAGAGAAATAATGTTTGCTTCTATTAATGGTATAAATATATATATATACACAAATACAGTTTTCACCAGAAGTCATAATTTTGCTATTCTAAGAAATATGTCAATCAGCTCTATTCAACCAAATCTTTTTACCCTGAACCATTTCTTCAAGTTAACAATCTTATGAGACTTCATCTGTTGACCACATCTATCTTTTTCTAACGTGGCTATGTTTGATATGAAATTCAAAGAATATTTTCTAAATGACCTAAATGGTTCAATATTTAATTATCTGATATCGAAATATCTAAGTATTCATCTATAGTCATGCTATTTATTCAATATTATTTGGGATCTTCAATTATATGCTCTCATTTTTAATACAATTGCTTTAAGTTCATTATTTGAAATTTACATATTTAAAAATAAGTGTTAACTGTTTCCTGTATTATTTATATGAAATTTATATGTCGAGGAATGTATGCGCACACACACACACACACACACACACTTCTTAAATCAAAGTCGGAACCATAAACATTAATTGAATCAGTGAAAAGACAAATTCAGAGAAGCAGTGAACTTTTAACATCCTTTAAAGTAAAAATTAAGACAGATTTTTAAAAAATAATTGTAAAAATATTTCCTATCTTTCAACATTTTCATATCTTGTTTCATTTCTCTAGTGTCATCCACCCTTCATTTCATTCTGATCAACTATATTCAATCACCATTTACTCTGAGTTCTATTTATTTTTTTCTCTTTTTTAAAGATTTATTTTTTTATTTATGCATACAAGCTGGCGTACAGGCCAGAGACGTGGGGCGGTGAGAGGGTTCACCAGAGACAGAGCGGGTAGCAGAACAGGCAGATCAGAAATACACTGCTGAGGGGAGCAGCGAGCGAGGCAGGAGAGGTCTGCCGCACCATGTGGGATTCTCCTGGCTGGGTATCGAACTCGCTGCCGACAGCTCCATAGCGCAGCGCTCAACTGCTGCACCACCAGGGAGGCCCCGAGTTCTATTTCTTATTTATAAACAACTGTTTGAAGCACTAGCTATGGCTGATGTGTTTTTACCTTACAATGCTATTCTCTTGAACTTCCTGTTGGAATGGAAGTATGTTAGTAACAGATGGTGGAGCTTCTTGAGACATAAAATGAGACTTTGCATATCAATGCAAATTTGACAAGTGACTTAATCACAAAAGACACTCTCCTTTAAAAAACAATCAGCTAAGCAGCATTAATGAACCAAAAGAAAAAAAATATCATCTTAGATTTTCTCTATTTGTTAATTAAGCAGGATAACAGTTAAGGCAGATTTTCATTTATACTAGTTAATATGATTCCTGATCCATTTTTTAATAAGGAAATAAAGCAAGAGTCTTGTATTTATTCCTCAATTTTTTTTTAAGGAGTGTATGGATATCAGTGCACTTACATATTGATTAACAACTGAAAGCAGAACTACTTCAAAAATCATCTAGGCACGTCAAGGTGCATTTTTATATTGAGAGCTATGGGACTAAAGGGGTAGAGAGAAGGCAAAAATATCTCTCAGAAAAAGCAATGAAAGAATTTTGTTCAGCAAAGAGATTATCCATGACCTTTGGATAAAACTGTAAGAACATCATTGACAATCTCTAAAATTTGCTATTTTTTTTTTCACTAGCAAAGCCTGATGACAAATTCTTATCCATGAGTAGCTAACATGTTTGCTATTTTGGTTCAATTTTCAGGCTCTTTGCTGTTACCATACTTTGGGTAACTTCTATTTGGAATAAAGGAAAGGAGATATAAAAAACATTAATTTAAGTAAGAAGCCCAAGTGATAGATACAGAAATATAGACATACACAATGTCAGAGCCACATAAATGTCTAGTATAAGTTATAGAGTTGGGAGCAGGGATTAAAACAAACAAACAAAAAGTTATGGTTTGAGAGTACTCAGATTTTAGGGAAGTGGTAGAGAAAAGATAGAATGAGCCACAGAGCAGAGGACACAGTGTCTTCTCCTCTTGGCACATCCCATGTCCTCAGCGCCACCCAGCTCTTCCTCTGCCACCTGAGCTCTCCCTGAGCTTGCTTCCCTATCTCATCCCTCCTGTGGACATGTCATGATCCAGTCTGCCATCATGAAAACTCCCCATTCTAAGATCTTCCTCAGAGTCTTACTTCTCCTTTCTAAAATAGCAATTTGCTAACCTTAAAGATTTTTCCATACTGAGAAAAATAACAGTAAAGTTTTACTTTATTATTTCCACTTTACCTGGGGTTTCCTAGAGAGAGAGTCCTAAACCTACAGGAATGAAACTCGTATCTTGGACATTTCCCATCTGTTGTCTGATTCCTGAGAGATTTCAGTATTCCTAAAACAAACCTTTGCACAGTTGCCTGCTCTGCTATACACCAGCAATGACTATATTTTACAAGATGTTCAAAGAATCCAAAATAAAAGCAAGAGTCTCAAAAGATGATTACCACTTGCAAACACAATGGTAATCATTGACATACAAATAAAATATTATATTTGTATATATACTATTAATTTCTAAAATCTTTTAGATGAGATCATTTCAGCAACTCTCCTCAATCAGTAACCCAGTGATAGAGTAATGATTATTACATTAATGTATTAGTCTAGTCTGGATGCCATGACAAAATAACATAGAATGGGTGGCTTCAAAATAAATTTTCTTATAGTTGTGAAGAACAGAAGTCAGAGACCAAGGTGCAGGCATGGTCAGGTTCTGAGGAGAGTTCTCTTTCTGGTTTGCAGATGGCTGGGTTCTTGCTGTATCCTCATATGGCAGAGAGAGAGAGAGAAAGAGAGAGGGAGAGAGGGAGGGAGGGAGAGGGAGAGAGAGAGCGAGAGCCAGAGCGAGCGCATACTCTGGTCTCCAGTGTTTCTCCCTCTTTCATTATGAGCACTAATTGTATCACATAGGCCTACCTTCGTGACCTCAACTACTCTACCTGCTGAAGACGCCCTAGCTCCAGATTTCACCATACCACGGATGAGGTTTCAATATATGCATTTTGAGAAGACACAATTCAGTCCACAGTAATGACAGATCACTCACTACATTTTTAAGGTAAAAATACATAAGCAATGAATTCATGCATATGCATGCAGGAAGATGAAAGTTAAGAAATAAGAAACATTATTCCAAGAAAAAAACTCATCTATTTTTTAAAGAAGTTTCTGTTCGTTTAACTATCCCTGAGTATCTTTTCTTTGCCCTCTTCTTTGGATTTCACTTTGAGTCATTTTCAAGTTGAGTGGCAATGTCATTCCCTTGCTTGGGAAAGCAATCACCAATCCAGGTTCCTCCTTTTGCTTGAAAGCTCTTTATTTCAATAGGTGAGCCTCAAGCACGTATATTTCAAAAATAAGCATGAGTACACTCAAGTACCATTTTCTGAAGCTGGTTGGTTTCCGAAATGCCTGAACTCATTACCTTCACATTGCGGTTTCTGAGACAGACATTTCTCAGTCCCTCACATCCACTGCTCAGTCAAGGGGCTGTCGCCCGAGGAGAGCCCCATGGGGCTACAGAGCTCCAGATGAAAATCATCAACATACAGAGAAATAAAATAGAGCAATTAACTAAGGCGGCTGACCTTCAGAAAGACACAAATTCAAACCGAAAAGTTTCTATCTGAAGTTCTTCTTATTTTGAATCTGAGATTCTTGTGATTTTTAAAAAAAAAGTATGTGTAACCAACTTTAAAATTCAGTGATAGAGACAAGCATGAGGTATTGGCTGAGCAAGACTAACTGAATCAAACTGAGAAAAAGAACACCTGGTGTACATTATTTTGACTAAGAAGTTCTGTTTTTCTTTTTTTTTTTTTAAGATTTATTTATTTATACATATAAGCTGGGGTACAGGCCAGAGGCGCGGGGCGGCGAGAGGGTTCGCCAGAGACAGAGTAGGGAGCAGAACAGGCAGATCAGAAATACACTGCTGAGGGGAGCAGCGGGCGAGGCAGGAGAGGTCTGCAGCACCATGTGGGATTCTCCCCGGCTGGGTGTCGAACTCGCTTCGCGCACTGCGGACAGCTCCACAGCGCAGCGCTCAACCGCTGCACCACCAGGGAGGCCCAGAAGTTCTGTTTTTCTTATTTCCCCAGCCCGTTTTTCTTTTTGGAACAAAAGGGGCATGAAATTTGTAGATTCAGTAATTACATCAATAGCAGCTATGTTGGATCAAAACAACCCCTTGAGCTAGTTTAGCCACCAGAACCAAAATCAATCACTCTGAGTTTAATAGTAGCACAGTAGGTTACATGGTTATCATTTTGATCAACAAATCTGGGCCCAGAGGCTAGGGAGTTCAACTCATAGTACATTATTATAGATTGTATTCCAAACTGCTCTAAATCAAATCTAGACATTCATTAAACATTTGAGTGTTAGGCTTTGGGTTAGGCAAAGAGGACAGACACAAAAAGTGCTAAGACAACATCTACTTTCAGAAAATCTCTAACAATAAAATACATGAAATGTTATCAGGCAGAGACTGTTCTGTTTACACACATAGTCATGCAACCATAGCCTTTAAAGGAATAATTGTAATGCATAGAATATCCCACTAATCATTGTAATTGATGTTTTCTATACATACAATTTTCCTTTAGTCAAATAGCCTATCTTAATTATCCATTCTGCAACCTAATCAACATCTTGTTCTGGAAAATACCCACGTTTTAACAGTTCCTGAACTAAGAGACTTCTGTAAAAGGAACAAAATATGCAAAAAAATATTAAAAAGAATAAGGAAGACTCCAATTTTTAAATATTCTCTAAGAAAAGGAAACAAATTTTTCTACAAATATTTCTTTGTACTGGAGTGGCCATTTTCACAATTAAAATTTCACCTTTTTGTTTGTTTTTACTTGGTCATGAAAAACTGCTTAAGTAAATAACAAATAGTGGCATTTCTGCTCCCTGAGTTCAGGAAAATCAAGTTAGTAGAAGCAGTTGTATGTTGAGTCATTAAAAACTCCAATAAGGGGCCTCCCTTGTGACGTAAGGGTTAAGTCTCAGCACTGTCATGCTATCACCACTGTGGACTAAATTCAATCCCAGACCAGGGAGCTAACCCACATATGGCGCGGCAGACCTCTCCTGTCTCGCCCTGCTCTCCTCAGCAGTGTATTTCAGCCAATCTGCCTGGGCTGCTCCCCACTCTGTCTCTGGTGAATCCTTTCACCCCCCACACCTCTAGCCTATACCCCTGTTCTTGTATGCATAAATAAATAAAAATATTTTTTTTAAATTCCAGTAAGAGAAAACACATTTAATTAACATACTGCTCATTTCTCCCATCTAATTTCTTAATTAAAAATCTGATTCTATACATTCAAATAATGTACACATTATTTGAAATTACATTTCTAAAACTAAAACATAAAAAAGGTGGAGTATGTATGAGAGTAATAAAAAATGAGAATGTATAATCTTTGGAATGAGATTTGTCTAGTGTTTCACTATATCTATATAACCAACAATTAAAACAAAATAAAACTTCAATTATTCACAACATTCGTGAACTCTGTTAAATACCATGAGAGAATAAATAAAATTATGGGCTCCTTTATGCCAATGTTTATTAAACCATGGTCTGACTGTGCATCAAAACTGCCTTAGTTGGCAGTTCTGGGGAATACTTACTAAAATGCAGCTTCCCAACACCTACACAAGTTCTACTTAGGACCTCAAGAAGACCAGCAAATCTCTATTTGAAATCAATCACCCACATATGATTTTGATACACAGTTAATTTTGAAAAACACAGCTATAAGATTTTAGTCATGTGTAACAAGACTTCATTTAGAGAGCTCCAGGATGGAATCACAGGCTTTGGCTCCATTCTTATAACTTATACAGGAGATTTTTTTTAACCCTTTGACTTTGAGTCATCCCGTACTAAATTGAACTTGGCTTTCTAATTATATGAGTGTTGTCTCAACACTTTGTGTGCCGGTGCCCTTTAAATTTATCAGCCCTTGGGCAGGCCATTTTCTGTGCCACCACATGAATGGTATAAACATTCAATAAAACACACACAGCTCCTGAACTACTGGATATATTTTAATGAAATTTTAAATGCATAGAGATTATATACCGGAGTAATCAATTAGAGTGTGGTATTGTTCAAAACATGTCCCTCTACGAGTGGAACACAACAAAATCCACAAATAAAGCAGGTTTTACTTCTCTTTTTCTTGGCTGCACATAATCTACATGGTCTCTGAGGAATTTTCTTGCTTCCAGCACTAACTATTTTCTCTATGCTTTTTCATGTCCATTGAAAGTCTTCCTGGTGGGTCCATCTTAGGTGCACGCCTTGTAGGAGAAATGTGAATGTTATTCTCTCGTGTATCTGAGATGGGCTCTTCTGGGCTTGTGTCTGGCAATGAGATGGGCTCGTGTGTCTGAGATGGGCTCACCCAGTTTCTGGCTACTTCATGCAGGAATTTTTTATACATAATTTGTTTTCCATTGAGCTCTACATACACCCTAAAAGAATTGAATAGGGCACAGTGCAACAAATACAGTACTGTCTTCTTTGACCACTTCGTGGACTCTCTCATTATTGTGCAATATAACAGATATTGGTCCGCACGGTCTACTCCCTGCATATATTTGTTGTATTCCAAGATGGACTGCGGTTTCCTTATTCTCTCTCCAGTTTTTCTGTCCCTCTTCTCAGATTCTAGGAGTCATGAAGAATGAATGGTAGAGATCATGCAAACCTCCTGCTTGTCTTTCCAAATTTGCATGAGAACATCTTTTTTTTCGGAATGCTGACTGGCCTTTGTGTAGTTTCACGGATTTCAGACATTCAGGAAGACCTCTATTTACTCTGACTGTGCTACATATTCTTGTTCTGTTTTGGAGAAGTTTTTCGGCAATGCTTATACTATTATAATAGTTATCCATGTAAACATGGTGCCACAAACCTGTATTTGGCCCTAAAACTAACAGAATTGTATCTTCCAACTTATTACCCTCACCGGTATAAATTTGCAAATTGCAAATATATCCAGTGATCGCTTCACATACCATACGCACTAATATTCCATATTTTGTCAGCTCGGCAGGGTTGTATGTACGAAAAGATAGTTGTCCTCGCCATGGTATCATGCCCTCAAGTGACAGTTCCTGCCTAGGTTTGTAAACACTTGCAAATTTCTTTAGGAGGTTGTTCAAAACTGGTAAAACCTTGAATATCCTCCCTGAATTTTCTGAGACATCTTCATTATTTGAAAAATGCCACGCCTGCCATATTTGGCGGAACCTGTTTCTACTCATTACCTTTGAAAATATAGGAGTTTCTGTTAGAGGGTCCAGTGTCCATTAATCACTTATTCTGTCTTTGTGCACCTACCCCATAAGGATAACCAAACCTAAAATTTTTTTCATTTCTCCAATGGTTATATTGTGCCACTTCAAACTTTTAGGTGATTCTTTGTATTTATGGGCATTTTGCTCATAATAACGATTTGATTCCTCTATCATCATCGAAAAAAGGTCATCCCAATAAACAAACTAACTATGTCACTCATATTTTTTGGATCATGTGGAGTAATTTTCACACCTGGTGTGCCAGTGAATATTTCTAAAGCAGGAATAAGTCGTTGTCTGACCAAAATAAAACATCGCCACTCGTCGTGTTGTCACACCAATTACTGTCATCAACTTCAGAATTGCTGGAATACTGCAAAGGTAAAGCACGAACAGTTTTGTTGGTAATTATATCTTCATCACCGTCACTTGGCATTTCATTATCGTTTTCCTCAGAACTTCCATCAGTCCCTTCACAACTTGGGACATCAGACAAATTATCGGCAAAAACTTCATTTAAAATTTCATTTTTTCTCATTCCCCTTCTGTTCTCAGCAGCCATGATTGCGTAATGGTAACAATAAATGTCACAGTTTAAAAAAACTGTAATATCTCTCATAAAACACCTTACACTTTCACCAAAACAATGTGTAAAGGTTCTAGACTGAGTACGATCAAAGAAATAGCTTCTAATAGTTCCAAATAAATCCACCGTGGCGTGAAAAACTAGAGACTAGATGAACACGTATTAATACGTGAGCGGCCACCTGACACTGGTGACAAAAACATGTACTAATACGTGAGCGGACCACAAAGTATTAATGGCACCAATATCTGATAGTCCCATAACTGACTCTCTAGATAAGGCAGGTATTTTCTTTGATGTCCCTGAAGATTTTGTGCCCCTCTTCCAGGTTTCATCATTTTAAGGAACATAATTCAAGGGAGAGGATCCAGCTTACAAAAAAAGGTAGTACAAAAGAAGATCCAGCCTGTTCCAGGAATTGAAATTTGACCAGAGTGTTACAAACCCAGAGAGGAGAGAAATCCAGCAGCCACGTGGTGTGATGTCCCTTTGCAGTCCATAGTCAAGTGAGTGAGAGAAAACTTCGTGGAAGTTTTTAATTGCAATAGAAATAGTGAACCACTAAAATGTCTCATGTAGGAAAGGGACATTGTTTGAAGGTAGAAAACCCCCGCTGCTATCTAAGATATTAGTGTTAGAAGATTAATAAGGAAAGTATATAGGCCCGAAAGAAAACTACTGTGGTAAGAATGATGCAGATTTGAACTAAGGAAGCAGCAGGAGAGATGTAAGAAAGGAGATGGGTTTGTGATGTACGATGGTGGTGGGGCTAATAGGCATGATGGTGGCCGCAGCAGGAGGCGCTCAAGGGTGATTTCTAACTTTTTGGCTTCAGTCACTGAGTAAATGTTGAAATGGGGGAAATGAAAAGAAAGAAAGGGTAGGAAGAATGGAGTGGAGAGTTTGATTTTCATCTTACATTTGAGGTGCTAAATATGATAAGATCTGGAGGTACAAATATGAGCAATGATGCATAAAAACATCATTTAAAAGCATGGGGTCTCACCATAACATAGGATGAAATGCAGCCACTTTCAAAAAAGTGGAGGGAATTTGAGAGAATGATGTGTGACAAAGTCAGTCAAAATGATAAAAACAAATTCTGGAAATGTACATAGCAGACTGTTGCATTAGGTAAATGACAGTCAAAAATCAGTAGACATCAGTAAATATCCTGAGGACTCAGGGTAAGAGAGTATGGGAGCTTTTTTTAATCTCTTTTAAAATTTTTTAAAATAAATTTTAAGTATTTCTATATATCCCTTAAAAGTGGGGCACTAAATGTGAAACATAAAAAATAAAAATCATTTAAAATGAAAAAAAAAAAAAGAAAAAGACCAAGAGGTCAATTATCTTATGGAGAGTCTTAAATGAGATGAAAGCTCAGGACCAAGCTCAGGGTATGCCAAATTAGAGGTCTGGCAGAGAAGGATAAAATCGACAAGAGTCCTATTAAAAAGTGACTGGTTGTACAGGTTAAAGGAAACCATGAGAAGAACATTTTCAAAATGTTTTAAAGAGGAAGTGATCAACCATATCAAATGCCGCTGAAAGTCTAAGTAAGATGAATATGTGTAAAAGATCACTGGTTTTGGCAACATGAAAGTCACCCTCACAAACCAGGAGCCAAATGAATGAATCATCTATTCAAAGACTAGACATCTAGCTGAGTTAAAGAGGAAATTATGGAAGAAAGGTAAAATGGTTAAAAAGAAAACGAGGATGCAAGGAAAATTTTACCATAGCTTCAGAACTTTAGGAGCTTTTAATCTTAGATAAACTACAGTGAGACATAGGGCATGCAAGAAAAACTTATGACAGAATTTTTTAAAAATGTACTATACTATATGGAACATATTTAGAATCAATCTAAATATGGGCCTTAGGAATTATGACACAGGAGAATCATTTTATTGTTCCTGACTAGGAAACATATGGGCTTTTTAAAAGACTTATAATTAAAAAGTTAACCAAGAATAGCCAAAGTCCACAAATGCATGCTCCTACAAACTTTACACACACACAGGAGTAGTTAGCACTCCTCTCTCCAGAGCAAAACTGCCAAAAACCTGATGATTAATACCCATCTCCCATTTGTTAAACATCCCAAATCGCCCTTTGTCATTTAAATTACAATGAATTTGAATTTGCATAGATTGTAAGTAGAGAACAGAATCTTGAAGCCACATAAAATAATCACACTTAGTCTTAAAACAGAATCCATTAATCTTTTCTGGCACTTCTCCCCCATTGAAACCACAGAAATCAAAGCTATTCTTCTAGTGAGTCATGCTATGAAATGTCCAGATAACTTATCCATAGAAATACGGCACCACTTGAAACAGAGCCCATGGAAACTTTGGAGAAAAGTGAGCCTTTGTGTCTTCAACCTTCTGCTTGGCTTAAACTTCAGATATTACATTAAAACTAAGGCTAACGTCCTGAACTCTGAAAGCTGGGCCAGTTTCAGGGATGAACAAGGACTTTTCATAGTTGGTAATTCTCAAACTGTCTCTCCAAATTACTTCCCAATATCAGCATTTCTTAAAATGTGGTCCTTGACCATATGTACCTGGTCACTGGTACTTAAAAACAAAAATCCAAAGGTCCATTTTCTGCTAATATTCCAAATCTTTGAAAGCTAGCTGGAAGTATCTGCATTTTTAATAAGCTCACCAGTATTTCCTAGGCACACTAAAATCTGTGAATCCCTGACTTAGTTTGCTGTGGTATATACTATATGTCATTTTAGGTTTTTTTTTCCAACCGTTTGTTTCCCCAATCTCCAATTCCTTTGACACAACACCAACAGATAATTGTTAATAACTTGCTATTGTAATTATTTCTCTGCCATACTCAAAAGCCTTCTGATAGCTTCCTGGCCTGAAGAACAATGTCCAGACTTTGTATGATATTCAAGCACTTAGTAATGGCTTTAGATTTTGCTATTCCCATTTATGAAATTTTTACCCAATTAAAATTGTTCAAATACTCAATACATGTCCTAAACACTTCCACATCCATGCTTATGCTTCTAGATCTTGCTACACTGTGGTCTGTTAAGAGGCTGAAGATCAGTACATAACCCTCTGGACTGAGAACTAGAGGTCAGATATGCCCTCTCCTGCCTGTACTTCAAACTGATACACAACACTGGGAAGCTATCCACAGTCATGGCCATGGAACGGACTTCCCCTCAGCTTTGGAAGACCTTGGGGTGGGGGTGACAGGCATATGATCTGAGGGAGGCTGGAGGTCACTTGTTGAGCTCTCAGGTTCAAAACACTCTGAAAGCAGTAGTCTCATTTGTTTTCAGGGACAAGTGAGGTGACCTGGTGAAACTAGGGGGAACCATCACCACACAAATAATTTCTCTGCCTGTCTACTGATTTCCACTGTCATTTTTTTTTTCATGATGATGTTGAATGGAAAAGAAAGGTTCTTGCTACATTTACAAAAAGTTAAAAGTAATATTTGCAAGAGATGGTATTTCTCTTTCTTTTTGGACTGTGAACGATTATTAAATTTTCTCTGTTGAGGGCCTCCTTGGTGGCGAAGCAGTTAAGCGCTGCGCTGTGGATCTGTCGGCAGAGGCGACGCGAGTTCGACGCCCGGCCAGAGAGAATCCCACATGGCTCGGCAGACCTCTCCTGCCTCGCCCACTGCTCCGCTCAGCAGTGTATTTCTGATCTGCCTGTTCTGCTACCTGCTCTGTCTCTGGTGAACCCTCTCGCCGCCCCACACGTCTGGCCTGCACCCTAGCTTGTATGTATAAATAAAAAAATAAATTAAAAAAATTTTCTCTGTTGAGAATGGGGTAGAGGAAGAGAATTGTGAGCATAGGGAGATCTGGATTTCTAAGGTAGAAGAAGGGTCTTCTACTGTGAAGTAAAAGAAACCAAGGGCTGAAAACACAGAATGTATGATGAGTTTTGAAGACTTTAAAATTCACTTTAGGATCAGTTTATTTTTAATTGGGCAGGAAGAATATATAGTGTATTTTGGGTGCATCTGTAATGATTCTGCTTTGAATGATTCATGATGTTTTTGGTTGGCTTATTTTAAAACTGAAGTTTTAGAAAAGCACATTCGAAGAAGAGATCACTAATCAGAGGCTCATGGTAATAGCCTACATGGAGGAGTCTTTCAGGAATTAAAAACAGAGAATGTAGAAAATAACTTTATAGAGAGGGAAATCTTCTAGAACCTAAAGGATAATGATATATCAATTTCGGATAATGTCCTCATACACAGGCATATTCAATTTCATAAAGGGATATCATATACATAATCTTACTTAAAACCAAATACTGAATTTCCTCTGGTGAGACAAAAAAAAAAACAAACCAATATTGTGAATAATGAATTCTAAACGAATGAGTAAGACAGTGAGGAGCAACGATAGAGTGGAGAAGCATAGAATAAAATTTCATCTTAATATACTGCTTTATACAGGCTGTAGAAAGAACTTCCTGCATCAAATAATAGCTTTACCTAAAGAGAAAAATGCATCAGCAGAAGCATGTTTCAATTAAAATATAGAGAAGTATTATGTGGCTATAATATAATCAAACAAGAACTTACTCTTGAAAATTTATTTAAAGTTTTTTTATAAAGTATACTTGTGTGACTCAACAGTATAACACTGTTTGAAAAAATATGGCAATTTAACCAGCTCTGTCCATCTGGGCAAAAAAGTTATTTAAATATCATGCACTTTGATGAATGACCTTTTAAATGGCCTTGCCCATTTTGTACTATTAGTTTTCAGGCAAATCAGGGTAATGCATTAAATCTAGAAACAACAGTCCAGTGAAGCCATGTTTTTAGATTTAAAGAATTTATTCCATTAATGGTATTGCATTCGCTATTCAGTACTTAAAGTTTTTGTTTGGGAGACTGAGCAAATACCTTTGTTTTTTATGGGGTTTTTTTTGGGGGAAGGAGGTTGCTTTTGATTTTTAATGTCAGAAAAGGCACACAATAAATTTTGCTTTAAAAAGTCTCTGGGCCAAATATATTTTCCCTTGACCAGAGCCTACATAACTCACAATGACTTGTAGAAATGACATAATTTATGATCTTATTATTTTGTTTGTTTGTTTTTTGAAGTGCAAAATAATTTACATGAACAACCTAAATATAATCCTGGTTCATCTGAGAGGAGCGCTTCATTTGCCTGCAGCTGCCCGACACAGTCCATGCAGAAAGAATATAAAGCCTCTGTAGGGAACAGGCAAATACATTTCATAACAGGGGGACTTAAGTAGCTTTGAAAATGGTTTGGTTAAAGCTGTTCAACTACAAATAAATTCAATGGAGATCTATGTAAAATTTTATCTTAATGTAGCTGTTAGTCTAAGGTCTATCCTAGTTAATAATTACTATCTTTATGAAAATCAGGTTAGTGACCAAGAAAAACCAAAATGAAAATTCTATGACTAATGAAGTATTAGAACTACCTCTTTCCTTCCACTGATCATAATACCAATATATTTATTTTAGTTCTGCAAGTTTATTTAAAGGGAAAATTTTTTAATATAAATCAAAATTAGTGTGAACAAGCTACATTATTCCTTTCACAAAACTAATAATTTCTCTTTTAGAATATCTTTACTTTGAATATGTCATACATATTTACATTTTAAATAATAACAATAACGAAAGACTTTAATGTTTCTTCTATCATTCAGTTTAGCAATTCGCTTTTTAATGTCTTTATCACTACCCTCTGCAGTCTAAGAATCACTTTCAACTTTGGAAATACATGAGAACTGCAGAAAAAGAGAAGAACTATGAAATGGGAACATAGTTGTTCAACTGACATGGATGCAAAGTGTAAGAGAACAGAATTTGGATAGGATGCTTGCCTACAAGTCTTAATGAGTCATAAGCAAGACTTGATTCTCCCTCCCTTTACAGGAATAGCCAGTCTAGTCATTATGAGGCATCAGATTCTCATCAGGGAGCCAAGACTACCTGCTCACTCAAATCTCTCTTCAATTTCTTTGCAAACTAAGAAGCTTGGAGATATCACTTGTCACTTTCAACTTCTATTTTCCATATAAAAATGATGACAAAAATATCATCGTGGTTTAAACTCTTAATGTTCAACATTAAGTTTGATCCATCATCAGTTAGCATGGAGATAGTTCAGTATTTCAGCTGGTGAACTTCTCTAAGACATGTGCTGAGTAATTCTGGGCAGCAGAATCTAATACACATCTAATCATCTGTTTGTTCCTAAGGACTCTCAAATCAATCCACTTCATATTTTTACCTCCACCTTAGCCTAGAAACTAATCATCTCCCACTTGAGCTAATATTATCATCAAGTAATTGCATTTTCTACCTATAGCCTATTTGCAACCTAATATTTCATTCATAATTTTCCCAAATCAGTCTTGCTGAAATGTCTTTCTTACGCTCTTGTCTAAAAATTAAAATGCTTCCTAGTGCCTCTTAAATTTGCATGCTTATAGTTAAGGAAATAATGCTTGAAACATAATAATATCTCTTTACATGGACAGCTATATAGAAATTAAAGCCTCAACCTGTATATCAATTTGTTTTTATAAAAATACATAATAAAATATAATTAGGTCTTATTTCAAAATTCAGTTTCAATTATATTATTTTGAGATTATTTTCATGTTCATTAGTATTCATTTTATTTTGCCTTTTTATTGTAAAGGGTACTTTTGATATTTTACAAAAAAATTTGAAATTTACTTTTCAATTTTTTGCATTTATTTTTCATTTGCATTTTCATAAACATTCAAACTTCTAGACTCTAAATGCAATTTAATATTTTGTCATATAATTACTATAGATTATGTAAATATCTTGATTAGGACAACACAGTAATTTTGAGTTTGTGAACAAACACAATAATTTACAAATTATATGCTTTCATTATATTATTCTTCCAAACATCACAGGTCTTTCAGCAGAATATTCAGACATATCATAATAGTTAAACTGATTTATCTTTGCTAACTTGCTGGTTTAAGTTATATGAAATCACATTCATCAACTTAAGAAAGGGACATATTTCACTTAACAGTTTTTGGCTTGATTTGTGGCTATTAAATGTTTAGATATATGGATCTCCAAGTTCTGGGTCCCACAGATATTATGGAGAGACTGATGTTGACTTCTAATATTTTTATTGAAGTGGTTATTAAATTTTTCTTATGTTTCATATATATAAGGTATAAAGCACAATATATAGTATCTATACACTCAACACCTTTGTTAAGATACGAGTGTCTCTGCTCATGCCTCTCCTACCACATTCACATCCTTCCCCTGCAGAGGTAATCACTATCCTGAATTTTTATTACTATTTAAAATGGCAGATTCCTTAAAAGTGTGTTTTCAATTTGTTGATGATGTTTAGACAAGAATGATTATTGTATTCGATAGCTATTCTTCTCATAAGCTTGCAGAACTGCCTTAATGATCCTGCAGATTCCTCTGGGGTTTTTTAAATAAGTAATAACATACTTGAGAGCAATAAACAAATAAATAAGTAAGTAAATATATACTGTTTGGAATCTTCCTTTCCGATCTCTACTTCTTTTATTTCACTTCCTTGCCTTAACCTACTTTGGCATGATAGTCGCACATTGTTCAACAAAAGTGGTAAGAGTAGATTTTCTTTCTGACTTAAAAAGGAAGACTTCTAACATTTCTTAAATTTAATAGATACTGTAGATTGATATGCTGTTTAAGAAGGACATAATGTGATTAGAGTTCTTTTCAAAAAAATTCTTAATGACAGCAGGATGGAATGGCACAGAATGTTCCAGGAGTCATATAATAAGAACCATTGTTAATTACTGCAAAAGCTAGGGGACTGACAATTCCCAGTCAACAGAACAAATCCCTTGGATCTGGTTTTGACCACTGAAAGAAGTAACTACACTTGCACTTGCTTCATCTACCAAATTAGACAAATGTTAAAACACCTCAAACCCACATGGCCTTCTATGCCTAAGGTCTATTTTTATGACTGATTCATGATAGACTCCATACATGTGTCCCTTACACAGAAAATAATTTCCCCAACCCCTGATAATCCATTCAGGACATTTTAGTAGATATAACTCATAAGACACTAACACAAACCAAAAATCATTTTCAGCATAACCCATCAAGCTTCAGGAAAATTAAAATTTCCCTTAAAAAATTTTCTCCCAGAAGCTCAAAGACACTTGCATAGTTTGGTGTTTATATATTAAGGGCAGCAGAAAGCAAACAATTACCCAGTAATGTCTTACAAAGAAATATCCATTTAAATGAGACAATTCAGGGGCCTCCCTGGTGGCACAGGGGTTAAAGTCTCAGTGCTGTCAAGCTATAGCCAGCCAATGCTGCCTGAATTTGATCCCTAGCCAGGGAGCTGACCCATAAGGCGCAGCAGACCTCTCCTGTCTCACCGCTGCTCCCCTCAGCAGTGTATTTCAGTAGATCTGCCTGTTCTGCTACCCCACTGTCTCTAGTGAATCGTCACACCTCTGGGATACACCCAGGTTTCTGTATGCATAAATAAATAAAAATAAATCCTTAAAACTAATTTAAAAAATGGAACAATTCAATCACAAACCTTGAATTACAATATTAAATAGGAGATCTTACATTGTTTAGTCTATGCAAATCACAAGTTTTTCTCCGCTTTCAGGTGTCTTGTATTTTTCATTTTATTCTTCTGTGTAGATACATTATATAGACATCAATCAGATCTCACAAATAATGAAGATAAGGGTTTTAGTTCCACTTTTAAAAATCTAATAACTTATAAAACTGCTAAATTAAAAACAATATATATACATATATATTTCTCTCACTGAATCTTGACTCTACCCAATATCATTTCTCATAAAATGAGTATACTTAATTCTGTAACTAAATGGCCTAAGGTACAGTATCTGTCATCGAAATGAAGTTTGATGACAATTCTCCTATCTGAAAATGAAATCATGTGGAAAACAATTTCTACACTAACAGAATACAAAAGAAGACAAAAATTGATTGATTGGTAAAATTGGAAGCTTATATTGTCTGTTTTCAGAGGACAGGGATTGACATTATTTACTTCACCATTATCTCTAGTTGACATAACTAGAGATGCTCTCGTTTTAAAATCGTGTTGCTTTGGATGTCCTAAGTATACAACTAAAATGCAATAATGTAAAATGGAAGTGAAATGTAATCCTAAGGGTCTTTTTGTTGTACAGACATTTCTCTGTTTTGAAGATTGCTCCAGAGAATGAACTCTGTAAGACTTAGCCATCTTTGGTTAGACAGGTATTTTAATTATAATGGTAGTTTCAAAAATTGGCTTAACCTTTTTATTAAATGCACTTCTTTGTCTACACTAGCCAAATGAAAATTATACCTAAATAAAACAAGTGGGGCTTCTAGGCTTCATTCCTGTTTAAGAGAACTGTGAAAAACAGTTCAAAGAAAACACCAAGATAAAGTTCTATGATTTTAAGAACTGCAAGACTGTTGCTACCTGTTATTTTTCTCTAAAACATAGATTATTTCAGTTCCTAACAATTTTTTTTTAATGAACAAAAGCGTGTACTACAAGAAAATATAACCAATTAAAATCTAAGTAACATTTTTAAAAGAAAGTAGAATAGAACAATTTATTTGGATCCTGTCAACACAGTCTAATGATCCTTTTCTTTATTGAAAATGGCTGATTTTAAATAAAAGTTCCTGTAGCTGCTCTAGAGAACTTACTCAAGGGAAAACACTACATTTCAACAATAAATAAAATAAATGTCACTTCCTTGTCTTATGTCTACAAGATTATTCTGCATGGTATAAGCAGAGTATTTTCAATGCAGCTGAAACCTATTAGCCACTCCAGGCAAAAACCACTTCATTCACAAAACATACAGCATCTAGAGTGTTTATGAAACATGAAGTTTTACAAAATAGTTATTATTTTGCTGATTTCAGAACACATTAGCAAATCTTTCTAGGAAATTTTATAGTTTTATTCTTATTGGTTTTCAGTTCACAAATGTCTACACTTATAAGAGCCTGTATCATAATAACCCTACTTGGAGTACTGATCATACTGTTTGTGACTGCCTGTTTGTCTCCTCACTCTAGGCTATCCTTTCTTTCAGGTAGGCGTTACACCTCAGTTGTCCTTCATGTCAACCTTGGACCCGCTTCTCCTAGGCATCAGAGCATCTATTAATGATAAAAAATTAATGGGCAAATGCACAGATTCAGATTACTCCTTATTAACTACAAATTGATTCTTTGCCCTAATGATCTATGAATCTCTTGGTCATCTCCCCCAAAGTCCACCCCAATTCCTACCTTTGTCATGTGATCTCAAAAATATCAAAACTTTCCTTCTCTTTCTCTATCATTCAGCTTTCTTTCCTCTGTGAGAATCTTGTTTCCAGTTAATAATGTGCCATATTTCTCTTCTACCAAAAATTCCCACTGGAGGGGAAAAATTCAAGAGTCATGACTAGAGAGCAAAGCTCCTAAAATGTCCATTTCCCACATGTATTATCAAATCTAGCAACCTCTCACTAGTTAATGAAATGCTTGTCTCTCCTGATTCATTCCACTCAACAGAATTCAGGCCAAAATCTGCACTAACAGCAGAGGCTCAAAAGATGTGTCTTGAAGAAATAAATGAAAGGCTTACATGACATGAAAGCATGAACTTTGCCCTTCTCCTTTACCTTTTCATTAGTATTTAAAAACTAAAGAACTTTTTGAACTTTGTTAAGTTCAAAAGGTATTACATGGAATTTTAATCTTCATTTCAATGCTCTTTTTAAAGATATTATTATTACTTTCATCAGCTCATTTAATTAATGATAATATTTCTAATATTCATTTACTCTAAAACTATCATCTCCTGTTAGGCATATTTCCTTCAAGAAAACATTCTAGGATGCTAATATTTTATTTAATTAGGAATCCATGAAATAAGCCATTAGTTTAACTCTTTCCAAATGACTTGGAACTAAAAAGAATTCATATTGAGTATAATATGAAGTTTCCATTCTCAGAGAGAGGCGATACATCATGCATAGTTTCTGCATCCAAATTGTTCAGTTCTGCTTCATGGTTCCTGAACTCAAATTGTTCACAAGGTGACATTCTGATCACAAACCTAAAAACCAGAATAGTTTTATACATCATGCAAAGGTTATCTTTCCTTTGGAATATTTAAGCCAAAGTTGTTGGTTCTCCCCCCTCCAATATCCTTCAGTCAGTGAAGTTAAAATAAATTATTTATTTTAGATACTAAGTAACTAGAGTTTCTATTACAACATGTGTTTCTTATAACAAATCACCATACAGCAAATAATAAGATTATCTAGCGACTCTGACGTAAAGCCCTAAAAATGTGATAGAAAAACTTCTTAGACAGAAAATGTACAAATTAAAGGGAGGAAAGAATCATAAATATTTTCATAGCAATAAATATCTATGAGAACATTTCAAATATCAGTATTGAAATGAATATTTATAATAAATGAAGAAAGAACTGATGCATGCATTTTCAATTAATATAGTCTGCTCATTTGAAATAGTTAAAATCTACAATCTAAAAAAGCATGTCACACACACAAATACAAACATGACATTTGTTCTTTATGCACTTTCATTTTAAAATATCAATATCTATTCTAATCAGTTATTTTTGGGTGTGGCTGAGAAAAACAACATGACTACAATGTAAAATGTATTAACATCATCTTAATGTAAATAGAAATGGCAAAGAGAAAGACACTAATTTCTTTCACAAAGTGAAGGAATTCCTGGGACCTGATTATCAACTATTGTAAGCAATAATAAACCTACATTGCAAAATCATCAGATATTTTTAAATATATAATCCCGCAAATCAAGTAGTAGTATGCACTGAAAAATACTTCTAGACAATTATCATAAGATTTAAAAGAAACTTATAAAAGACATTTCTCACACCAGAAATCTAAACTAGTCATAAATTAGTGAATCCTGTTATCAGAAAAAAGGACATATTCTCTCACTGTGTGTAACAATATTAAAGATTTTTAGCATGAAGATATTCTGTAGAGATAATGTTCATAACTGAAACATTTCATACCCAATGACATCTGTGATATTTTTCTTTTTGGCCTAGCACTATAAGACATTTTCATAGAATTTAGAGTTAGAATTAAATTTAGAAGTCATTTACTTTAATCATCTTTGTCTTACTTCTAAAAATAGTCTTTCTTCCTGATTATAAAATTAATAAAAATTTGTTGCAATCCTTTTAAATAGAAACACAATCTATAAAAAAGAATCTAGCACAATCACAAAAAGAATTGGGGTAAAAATACTGCATATTCTACTATGTATTCATGTAAAACAATATCATGAACACTATGTTATTAAAATTCTTCACAAACATAGGTTTATAACTACATAATATGCAATCCTCTGGATGCACCATACTCTCCTATTGTATATGGTACTATGAGTGTGTGTGTGTGTGTGTGTGTGTGTATAAAATAAAGTATATAAATATGTATTTACTCATTTTATTGATTATTTCTTTAAGTTGGGTACAGATAGCAGGAAATTCTTCCTTATGCATTAAGACATGTAGACCCATGCAAGTTAAGTGCCTGATGAAGTCCATAACTTTTCTGATTTTGCTTTATTTTATCAACTGTTTTCATAAGAGAACCTAATAATTTCCTTCCATAATGTTATTCTCTACAAGTTAAACATGCAGGTGTTCAATCTTGTTCTATTGTAATATATTCTATTATTGTTATTTAATATTGCTATCTTTAAATTTCAAATTCATTATATAACCTTGACTCATAAATCCATTTAACTTCCTCTTGAACCTGTATGTAGTGGCAATAAACCAAATCAGAAAAGAAAATGCAAACATTAAGAAATAAATAGAAAAATAGCAAACAAACTTGATAAAACAGAATGGTAGATTGTTTTCTATACTTTAGATTACAACTAAAAATCTATTTGAATATGGAAAATGCCAGCTCAATTATAATTAGCAGTAGGCCACAATTTAAAAGAAACTAGGTATATTCTATGATAAAATGAAACTACTATTCAAAGAATTAAAGCATGTTAAATGGATTTGGATATAATTCTGAAGTTATTCAGGAGGGAAATGAAAGGCAAAGGCTTCAGTCAATTTCCACAAAGTCAAGATAAGCATCCAGAGACAATGCTGGCTGCCTTTAGATAGGTTGTTTACCTCAGAAAAAAGTGCATTCCCTACCTACAAGGGGAGAATGAATCAACATGTCAGAAAGTCAGGAATTCCCTGATGGTCTACAAGCAGGCTCGCTGATACGCCAAAAACCTCAATTGAGAATATTGGGGGGAAAATAACAAATTATGAGTCTGTATGTATTTTAAAATTCAAGATTATTTCAACTCTTTAGAACGATAAAATTTCAACTTTTTTGTTATAATATTTTAAAGTAATTATTTAGATAACCATTCATGGATCAAAAGTAAAATAAGTCTCTATATTCAAATGTCACTGTTTAGCTTTGAACTTCAGGTTTTACTTCCTCTGATTTTAGAAATTTTTTACAGTTGTTTTTGGTGGATTTTCCTCTAAAGTTTCCCACACATTTTATCACATCATGGGCAAATAGTGACAGCTTTTCTTCTTTTCCAATTTTGATTCCTTTTACATTTCTTTTTGTTTGTTTAATTGCTCTGTCTAGGACTTCCAAAATTTTATTGAACAATAGTGGTAAGAGTGGACTTCCTTTTCTTGTTCCTGATCTTAGACGAAAATTTTCAGTTTTCCACCACTGAGTCTGATGTTAGTTGTGAGTTTGTCACATATAGTCTTTATTATGCTGTGACATGTTCCTTCTGTTCCAAATTTACAAAGATTTTTTAAATCATAATTTTGTGTTGAATCTTGTCAAATACTTTTTCAGTATCCATTGATATATTTACATTTCTGTTGATGAAGTGTGTTATATTTATTGATTTGTGTATGTTGAACCAGCCTTATAGCCCTAAAACAAATGTCATTTGGCTGGGTGAATGATTCTCTTAGTGATTCAATTATTTGCTGAGGTTTTGTTGAGGATTTTTGTATCTGTTTATTAGCTATATCAGTCTATAGTTTTCTATCTCTGTGCTATCCATGTCTGGTTTTGGAATCAGGGTAATATAAAATGTTGGCCCCATAAAATGGGAATGTTCCCCTTTTGTGATTTTTTGGAAGAGTTTGAGAAGGATTGGTTATTTAAGAACATGATTTAAACAAATGACATTAAAGTGTTTTACACAATATATTTGTTAATGTTTTAAATACTACAGCTTCCTATTGTAATCAAGTGAGATTTTCCTTCATACAAGGTTCCCACTTTCACTTTTTTTCAATAGATGTATGCCAAAGAATATTTCCATACTTAATACACCTTCATGGGGTGACTCATAGCTCAATGACGTGAGATACAGGCAAGGGAGTTGATAAGAGATGCACCATAGATATGATATGCTGTGGCCAACGGGCAAATCCTAGTGGTCTGGCTATCAACTCTATGCTTTTCTCTCCCAAAACAT
The DNA here is from genome assembly GCA_004024925.1 of Scalopus aquaticus. Lineage (NCBI taxonomy): Eukaryota > Metazoa > Chordata > Mammalia > Eulipotyphla > Talpidae > Scalopus > Scalopus aquaticus. The sequence goes on along the minus strand of PVIJ01010695.1, from coordinate 9,035 downwards.
GAATGCATATGGAATGCAATGGAACACAAATAATATTAATTATATAAATAACATTGCATTGGTTTTATTATTAATAAATAAAAAGCAAACCAAATGCAAACTTGTATTTTATTATTAGTAACTAATGATTGACCACACACCCTATACCCGGTAGCAAACATTTTTTTTAACACTTCATTTCAGAGTTACATTTAACCAAGAAAATTCAAACTACAGTTAGTCAACATTTTCATGCAAACTTGGTCAACAATGTGATATATTTAATAATTTAATCTTATGTCTGAGAGAGAAATAAAACTGCTTTTAGGTGATTTATTTTCACTTTAAAATTCACACTTCATATTTCTTCTACTATCTAAGAAACCTATATTTTCCAAGTTATTTGTCCCACCTTTCATATACCCTTCTAAGAGTAAATTGTAATTTTGTAGTAATTGCTATTTAAAAGGAAGAAAATATCTTAGAAGTTTTTATTATCATCATTGTAACTAGAAAAAATAGCAGTCTCCTAAGGTTTTCTTCTACTATCTACAACACTTACCTAACACAGCCCTTATTGTACTTTTAGATGAACATGAGTCAAGATGGCAGCTCCTCTAGTGAGAAAGTGGTCTCATAACATGGGGAGCAAACTGGTTGAAAGAGATCCCCAACATTTAAGCCAAACTGTGTGGCCTTATATACTTTGTAAACATATGTGAAATTACTCACCATTCATGAAAACATCCATCATAAATACAGATATGTCTAGTTTTAGAAGAGCTTATGGGACAAGATGTAAGTTTTTAAACAAACAGTTGTAACAAGAAATCAAGCACAGTTTCCATTTACTAAAAGATTCTTGACTTTAGTGATTTATTGTAGGGGTTAATAAAAAGAAAATTTCTCTGTACTTTCAAAATGAAAAACAAAATAATACCAGTTTAACATAGGTTAAAGAATATAAACATGGCATATGGAGGATCTGGATTTTTGCCACAAATTAAACAATGACAAAGTGTTACTTGCGAGTGATTTTGGTTATACTTGTATTTTAAAGAAACAATTTAGAAAATTGATGTCTTTAGGTCTTTTACACAATATATTTGCTAAACACTTACTTAAAACATAAAGTACAAAGAATTTGTGTGGGGGAAAAAAACAGACTTCCCTACAGGGACGTGTCAGTCAGCCAAAAGCATTTTTTTGCAATTCATTGAAGAGTCTATGTTCTTTTCTATGAAACACACACACACACACACACACACACACACACACACACACACACGCACACACACCACATAACAGCTTATGTCATCAATTATATCCAAAAGAACATTTTCAAGTATAAGCTACTCCACTATACAATTTATGATCAGTTTTGACTGGATTAAATTAGCTTCTACTTTTGAAATTTAATTATATCAGCAATACGGTGACTTACCGGGCCAAAAGAATTACTGTCAAAACTGTGTCCATGGTGATCACCTTCCACCCAGATGTGACCACGGGGGACTTTGACATACCGGTTTTTGTGCCCAATGGTTCTAGAAATAAACATCAAAATCGTTGAAACAGAATAGAAAAGGAGATGAAATAATTGAAATCAGGAAGGTCAAAAATGCTGTTATAAAGAATGTGATATATTATTATGTGAACCATGAGGCTATTCCATAACTTCATTTTAAGTAAGATATGTTTAGGACTGTGTGAAGCTCTCCACAGTATTTTATTTTTATATTTTGGTAGGTAAGAATTTTGTGCATAAATAAAATGTATTAGCACCAAATATAACATGTTGCTACTTAATTTAATTCACAATATTCTTTGTTTTTATTAAATTTAATCACTAACAAAATGTAATCTATTTTTTTTCTGAAATTTGTTTTCACGTGACTATTAAACTCTCTGTTAGCTGTAATCCTCATTTTTAAGTCAAATAAACTTCTAAACCAACAATACTTTTCACAATCTCTTACTATTCTAAGACTCAGCATGATAGGAAAGAAAATAACCTGGATGCTCACTTGTCAGATATAAACTATCAATGTTAGGCTCAAAATCTTCAATAAACACTGTTTTATTTCATAAATTATTCTTGAAATGAAAACGTTTTGAGCAATTATGAAAACTAAAGATTAATGATACCTACTTAGCAGAACATTTTATATTTGTTTTTTTTTTAATAAGGTAACGTTTACAACATTGCATGTGTTTTAGTAGAACATTCTATATTCTTGAAGCTTACAAGGAAATGGAATATGGAAAGGTTCTCTAATGGCGTTGGCTGTAATGTAAAATTATATCATCTTTTTTCTTTGTCATTTGGAGTTGATTTTTATCAAATTTAACAATAGATTAAAATGCTCATGCCTTTTGACCTTTGTACAATCGTTGACTTATTGTACTAGTGAAATATATTTCAAGGAAATAGAAGTATGTACAAATATTTATTACCAGGGGTGTTCAATATAAGCCTTTTATAGAAAAAATACACAACTATTTCCCAAAATATCCAACACAGAATTGATTAAATCATGATATGATCTATTAAATAAAAGGGATAGATTTAGAATAAAATATCACCCCAATCCTTAATAACAAATTCTTTGGGAGACAGACAATGTTCTCTTCTTTTTCTATCCTGAAAAGCATTTGGGGAAATGCCTCAGCTAAAGCAGTCTCTCAATAAATGTTGTTGAGTGAATGAATGAGTGAAAAAAAAGTCATTCCCAAAACTATGGTGTTAATCTCAAAGACTCAACTTGGCACAGTGTTCTTTGAGGTGGAATTCCTATCTGACATTTTTTGTTTGTTAGTTATCAAGTTGTATACATACAGAGAATACGTAAAAAGGAAACGCTACACATAAATTGATTCTATATAAATTGAAACTATTCATTATCTAGAATGTTTTTTAATTTTCAAGATAATTTCAGTCTTGAATTACTTTGCTTTAGTTCAGTAAATCATTCATGTTGTGGCCATTAGAAGCTCACAGTAAGTTAATGACTGCTGTTTATTTTTAATTACTACTGGGAAGAAGATTTCAGCTTTTCAAAGAAAAGTAAAAACAAGTTGAACACATATTACCCTCACATACTTTGCAATATAAGTGTTCTCCAATTAAAATCAGTCAATTAGTTCTTGACATCACTACTCCTTCTATCATGAAATTGCTTCTAGGAACTAATATCCTACATCAAGTGTTAATAACAAGGAGAAGACCCTTTTACTTAATTGCTGGCGCGGCACACTCTACTAATAACTCCAAACATTTGTTCACCTTCTTAAGCTGGCTATTTGGATACTTAGAAAGAAAACAATTAACTGTTTTGTCTCTTCAAATAATCATGCAAGCCAAATTATGAAATAAAATCATTTCTTCAATGAAATGGTGGGTTTTAAGTCAAGCATATTGTTCTAAAGAATGATATAAAACTTAGATTGAATTTCAATGTCATATAAGCCAAGGATTCAAGATACTTCTGATAGAAAATGACAGTATCATAAAATTACCAGTGACAGTTGCACATTTCCTTGCACTGTCTTATCTAAAATATTTACATACACTCTAGTCCCATCATTTCCTAGCACCTTAAAATGCCTTACTTCTCTTTATCACACCTAACACTTGACAGTCACTTATTGATTTATTTGTTCATTGCCTGTATCCCCCAAGTAGAATGTAAACAGACTTTGTCTTTCTTTCCTTTTCCCTTGAGCATGCACAGAGCTCTAAAAAAATGCATAGTAAAGATACTCAACAGATATGTTTACTGCATGACAAAATGAATAAACAAATGAAGAATAAAAGATACCGCCGCAAAGACAGAATAATATATTGGAAAGAGGACAGAGATCTGAAACAGACTAACCCAATTTTAATCTTACATTATTAGTCAGAAGTAATTTTGTATATGACACTCATTTTCTATCTACCTCTATTTGCCCGTCTATAAAATGGGATGAATAAAACATACCCTAACTGGGTTAAGATGAAAGTTAGTAGTTTGATGAAAATATAATTGAGATACTGTTATAGAGCATAATTCCTGCAGTTAGACTCTATCTTTTATTGGTTTCTATAGTTAACTTACTTTCAAGTTTATATAATCTCGAGAAAGTTAATGAAATTCTCTGTTAGTTTCAAAGCTGCACAAATAAAAGTACCTAACTCAAAAAGTCGGTCTACGGATAAAAGTGGCATACATTAAAAATGTGATAAATGATTTGTTACAGTTGAGACTGTTTTTAAGTAAAGCTCTTGAGGTAGCTCTGGTGTTTAGTAAGAACTCAATAAGTGGTAGCTAATATTATTGCTATCGTCTTCCTTTTTCTACTATTTTATTCCATAATTATGAATTGTTTCATAATTCAGAATGTGCTCAACCTCTACAACCTATTAGCAGCAATCTGTTAAAGTTACCTGCACTGTGCTTCAATAATTTATTACCCCATAGTTGTACCATGACTAAAAACTAGTTTTAATGGTATAATAAATGTTCTTTTTTCTTCCTTTTTCTTATGACTTTGTGGGATGTTCTAAAGCTTGCATGTGAAAATATTATCTGCTTGTGCATACTCAAGTATGCAGAAAGTAGTAAGAGAAAGAACAATCTATTTGGTTTTCTATCTAGTTAACACTTGTATATTTGAATGTTGCTGGCCTAGAGTGGTTTGCCTAGATTCCAGAAAGATGTGAAAGAACGCTGAGTCACAGTAAAACCTGTACAGAACCCTGGTAAAATTCATGCCATATATATATGGTATACAATCTACTTCTCAGGTTTCAATCTACCTAAAATAAACAAACAAATGAAAAAAACAGGGGGGTGAAGATGGTAGATGAACAGTATCAAAAAAATGGGCAGAAGAGCTAAATAGCCACTTTTCCAAAGAAAACATGCACATGGCCAACAGGAACATGATAAAATGCCCATCATCTTTTATCATCGGGGAAATGCAAGTCAAAACCACAATGAGATAAAACTTCACACCTATGAGAATGGCCAATATCAAAAAGACAAGACAATCAAATTGTTCCCAAAGACATAGAGAAGGTACCTTCCTACACTGTTGGTGGGAAAGCAACAGGCCCAGCCCAGACGGAAAACCAGGTGGAGGTTACTTAAAATATTAAGAATAGATCTACCATTCAAAGAGATATATGCACACCTATGTTCACTGCAACTCTGTTTACAATAGTCAAACTATGGAGCCAATCGAAGTGCCCAATGAAAGAAGAGTGGATTAAAAAAATGTGGTTCGTATGTACTATGGAATACTGCTAAACTTTAAAAGAAAAGATGGACTCTTGCCATTTGCAACAACAAAGTTGGAACTGAAGAGAATAAAGCTAAGGAAAATAAGTCAGATGGAGAAAGACAAAACACAGGATGGTTTCAAATATATGTGGAATATAGATAAAACCAAACCTATAACAAGCCCTACACAACTGACTATGTAATTGAGACTCAAGAGGGAATGGGGGAAAACGCAGTTGGGGGGAGGGCACAATGCGCTAACATGGAGGACTGTAAGTGTCTCGTTTGTGGGTGTGCTGTGAGAATATACATCTGGAATGGTGTGACCCTAGGTGTCTGAGTCACAAATAATGCTACAAACCAATGTTACCTCAATAAAAAGAAACAAGAACATTATGAAAAAACTCCCCAACACTAAGTCATAAAATGAGTGCAATAAAGTCCAACAAAATTTGATTGTTTAATATGACTATCTTTATGCCTATTTGTAAACTATTCAGGATTTCAAGTAAAATTTTGAGTGACAAAACAGGAATAACCCCTAGTAGCTTTTAAAAATATGATGTTAAAATATTGAGCTGGTTCATTTTAGGACGGCCAAAAAAACATAATATTGCTAATAGAATTTCTCTAGAGAAGGAATTTTAAATAGCTTTGTGCTCCTTTGTGCTCTTCCACATAAAAGAAAGATAAAATAATCTTTTAGGTGATTTAACAGTTAAGAGAGGTGTCAGCCTACAAGGTTGTAAGTATATACGGTTTGCAAATAATTTTGGTTTTGACAGTCCAAAATGAGTTCTGTATGGTATTCTAAGTACCTATCTACAAAAAGGGATTTTTGGTACTAACTTTACCAAGACAAGTTATACAGGTCTTATAAACAGAATTAAGAATGATTGTCTTCAATTTGATTTGAAAATAATATTTATATTTTTTGAATCTCTGAATCCTTTGAGTGGTGTCAGTTGAATGCAAAGTTGTTGATGTAATTTTTATAGCACAAGAAGGATACAAATTTTATTTAAAGTATTTCACAGACACACATATATTCTTAACTAAGGGAACTCAAATTGAGGCTTTTTATTTTCCAAATGCTATTAATTTGTCTCATTGCCCAAAGTAGTGGCCACCCTGAGGATGTGTACTGCTCTCTGGAGCTTACATTTTCATTGTTATAAAGGGAAAAAGAGTCTTGTGTTTAAGATTCAGCAAAATCAGGAGCTGGAACTACATCTCTTTATCATCACTGTTAGACTAGAGTAGAAGAAAGTAACCTGCCACCAGACAAAAATGAGGACACTGGCCTAACTGGGGTAGGTCTTTGGAAGAGAAAAAAGAAAATCTCCCATGATAACCCACACTCTGATCTCAGGTGAGCCTGAGATTTGAATTCACACTGCTTGCATACTCTATGATAGTTAAAAATTATTTTTTTATTGGCCCAAGGCATCTGACTGCGCATCCTTTACAAGATAGCCCCTGAAATCAGAGTTTTCAGATTTTCTATAGCTAAGCCCTAGCCAACAGGTACGAATGATCTGAAATTAACAGAATTCAGAGGGGGATAACCAGCATCAATTTGTCAGGACAAACAATAAACAGTAAAATTAGACACCAAGGACTTCAAATACTAAATTTACTGAATATTGGCTATAGATTATATATTCAAATATGTCTATAACTAAAAAGGAATTAAAAACATGAATAGAATCAATATCACATTTTAAAAAGACAGATATTTGAAAAAGAACATGGTAGAATTAAAAACTGATATACATAAATAAGGAGATTAAAAAGCAGATCAACATAAGGCAAAGAAAGAAGTAGTAAACTGTAATATGTATCTAAAATATTACTTAAGGGCCTCCCTGATGGCCTGTGGGTTGAGTCTCAGTGTTATCACTTCTAAAGCCTGAGTACGATCCCCAGCCATGGATATAACCCACATGGCTCAGCTGACCTCTCCTGCCTCGCCCGATGCTCCCCACAACAGTGTATTTCAGTAGATCCTCCTGTTCTGTTCATCACTCTGTCTCTGGTGAATCCTTTCATTCCCCACACATCTTGCCTGCACCCCAGTTCTTCTATGCATAAATGAGTGAATGAATGAATGGATGGATGAATGAATAAATCAATCTTAAAATATATATTACTTAAAAGTTGATGCAGAAGGTTAAGGAAAGGGAAACAAGGAGCTATATTTAAGAGGAATAATAAACAGTACTAGAAAATGTACCAACACTATAATCAGAATCCCAAAGGAAGTTAAAAATATTAAGTAAGAAACAGGTAACATTTGAAGAGAGTATGCAGCAATGTATGATTTCTAGTCATTCCATATCTCACCAACACTTAATAATTATCATCATTTAAATTTTAGTCATTTTAGGAACACTCACAGTTTTAATGTGCATTTCCCTAATGACTAATATTTTGAAGTACTTATTTGTCATTTGCTTTCTTCTTTGGTAAAGGACCTACCAGAATGTTTAAAAATCAAGTTCAGTCATTACATACTTATTATTGAGTTGTTTGCATTCTTTCTGTAAGTCTGGAAATAATTCATCAAATAGATTGCTTGCCAGTATTTTTTCCTAATCTGTGGCCTTACTTTCTCATTGTCTTAACTGTTCTTTTTCCCTCAGAGAACATTTTTAATTTCTATGACTTCCATTTAACCTTTTTTTTTCTTTTATGACATATGCTCTTTTATACCTTAAGAAATCTTTGCCTAGTTCAAAGTCATAAGGATTTTCTACTTTCTTATTCTACTATTTTTAGTTTTAGGACTTTCATTTTTAATATGGTAAAAAAGAAAGTTCAATGTTCATTTTTTTTTTTTTGTATATTGAGAATCAAGTTTCCCAACACTATTTTGTGAAAAGACTATTATTTCTTCATTTAATTACTTGATGAGAGGGAACTGAGCTATAAACTCTCAAAATCCATGTTGATGTCATTTTCTCCAGTGTGCTGGTATTTGTAGGTGGGGCCTCTGGGAGAGCATTAGGTTTAAACAGTCACCCCGATGGAGGCCTCAGGTCAGAGCACTCATCTGTTTAGAAGAGCACTAAGAATTTCTCACTTTCTCCCTCTATTTCTCTTTCTCTCTGCCACATGAGGACATAGAAAAATAGGAAAGTGAGTGAAAATAAATTTTTCTAAGGTTTTCAAACTTTTCTAATGAAGAATAGAGGTATTCATTTTCTTTAGACTTCTTTCAGCATGCATTCAAAACATTTTGAGAGTAATAATAAAAATGTAGTCTGTATCTTCCTAACCAGTAGAAAGAAAATTGAATTTAAAAATCTCAGTTATTGGAAAAGAATTAATGAAAATATTTTTAAAAGATGGCAGGAACAATAGAAAGCAAAAAGAATAAGATGACATCCAAACATATCAGTAATCACAATAGATGTAATGAATTGATATAGCTAATTAAAAAAATGGTTGAATGGAGCTTCCATACGACCCAGCAATCCCACTTTTGGGAATTTACCCAAAGGATACAAAAACACTAATCCAAAAGGATACATGCACCCGTATGTTCACTGCAGCACTGTTCACAATAGCAAAGGTATGGAAGCAACTCAGATGTCCAAAAATAGATGATTGGATCCAGAAGATGTGGTACATATACACAATGGAATACTATTCAGCATGGAAAGAAGATAAACACATGCAATTTGCAGCGACATGGATGGAATTAGAGGGGATCATACTCAGTGAAATAAGCCAGAAAGAAAGAGAAAAATATCGAATGGTTTCACTTATAACAGGACTATAGGG
>PVIJ01010694.1:0-58771 GCA_004024925.1 Scalopus aquaticus | reverse complement strand
AAATCCTATCTGAAATTTAGAAGTTGGTTAACTTTTTTCTCTATTCACCAGGCAATCACAATAAACTGGCTTTATGCATCTTTTCTGTGTTTAATCACACAGTAAACTAAAAAAATCAAAGAGTGTATTTTAATTAATTCAGAAATTGGTTTTTATAGCTTCGTCTCATTGTGTTACCATATTTGTGTTACGTGAAAGCAAACACCTTTGAGACAGGTTAACGCTGTCTGGATATTCCCATACAAAGGTATTAGGAAGTAGAGCTGAATTTTAATGACATGACAGCTGAAATAAGACACAAATGTCTCCTGAGTTGCTTCTGACAGAACGTAAAGAAGGTGGCTCAAGAAAATCAACATACAAAAATGGTTACTTTTGTACTTTGTGATTGAAGATTTTAAATGATCAAATAAGTATTAAGTGAAATAAATTATATTTTGACATCCTCATTCACCTTGACTCGAAGACTTCAAGGCCATCCTTAGGGGCTTTGACTTGGAACCACTCTGCTCTGTAAGTGTTGGTCTAGGATAAGAGTCCCACAGTAGCCTGATGGCTGCTAATAGCAACAGAGTCAGGTCCTCATAGTTTTAAGCCAACAGAAAGGACATAAAGAGACTATCCTGGTCAGTGAAGCAAAAATGCTGGAATTAGCTTTGATTGGAAATGTCATTGATTCGTGTAATTGGTCTTTCTTAGGCTATCTCAGGACTAGTTCCTCTAGTTGAGTTGATACAATTCTGTCATTGCCCAGATCTAGAAGGAATGGAGGGTGCGGAGGTGGGGGAGAGGGGAGAGTAAATTCTACCCTTGTGCATAAATTGGGAGAAAGAAATAGCGACTCCATTGAGGAATTTTAGACTATGCTTATCACAACAAATGGGATTAAATGTGTAGCAGACACTGTAAAATGCAAATGAAGTATTGGAAAAGAAAATCAGTGAGGGGAGGAGCTGTCATTCACGATATCAACACATACAAAATAATTAGAAGACTGTGATTGCTACAATAGACAAATGTCTTTATTACCAGGTAAATTATTACCATCTAACACCAGTATTTCATTGTATTAAACAATAGTAATAAAAATAAATGCCAGGTACACAACTATAAAGCAAGGAAAGAAAATGTAAAATTATCCATGGTGAAATTGGGATGAGAAAATGAAAAATGTAAGAATTATAATGAGAAGTCATAAATAAAAAAATAAACATTCTCTACATTGAATTTAAAAATAGTTTTTAGCAAGAGACACCAAAATAAATGCTAAAGAAAAATAGACTGGAAACCATAATTGCTCATAGAATATAGCTGATGAATTAGTATCATTAATATGAAAATTTCTGTGCATAGTAAGCACAAAAAGAAATAGGTAAAGAATATGAATAACTCATAGAAGAAAAATGATAAAACCCTATGTGATACCCAATAAGGAACTTGATTGAAATAGCTTAAACAATAAAAATTCTTTTTTTAATTTTAATCTTTTTAAAATTTAATTTCAAAAATTAAAATTCAGAGTTAAAACATTCCTCAGGCGACCTGACCACTTCTCAATCATTGAATCAAAGACATATTATTTCTTTAACACTGTACTATACTTCCTATTATCAACCTTGAGTCTCTACCATATCTCATCTGAATGGGAAGAAGGCAGCACATGAACTTATTGCTTCTAATCTTATGTATTGGCTCTCTAATAAACCAAATGTATTTAAGGAACATTCAGTAAATATCCCATGTTCCACAATCCCTTATGTGGCACTTTATATAAATTTGATTTAAGGTATAATCCTGCCCTGGAAGGGTGCAGGGGAGGGAGGGGAGAAAGAAATACTGAAGGGAAGAGGAAAGGCAAAGTGAAGAGAGATAGAAAATATTAGTGGAAACTGATCCGTGAGAACTGACTGTGCTAGTCCAGTGGAGCTCTCCAGGAGAAGGAAAACAGGGAGAAAGAAAGTGGGTGATTCCATGAACTTGACCTGAAAGAAAATATACCCTGTGTCCCCAAATGTGCAAAAAATTTAAACAAGTGGTGGGGTGTTGTCTAAGGAAGCAGGAATATGTTGCCTTCAAGGAGGCCTCATGCCAGAAATCTCTACTTTGCCTTCGTTTGTAAAATCGTATTTGCTAACTTCAAATCATTCTGTTACATCCTGAAGATGTAATATTGACATCCTGGAAGACCTGTCAAGCATTATGGACTCATTTCACCCCTGATTGATTTAACTTCTGCTGACTGAGACAAAGCCAGCGAAGTGAGGTGTTGAGATGATTCTGGTTCTTTCCCAATTGGGGGTCTTGCATTGCTGTTCCAATAGATTTTCTGGCACATTTTCCTGTGCATCTGCTGGTGGCCTCAAACACCCATAGATGGTGCAGAAGGAACTGCCTCTACCATGTGAGGATTCGACGGTATAATGAACACAATCTGTGAAATCAATCAGAAGATAGAGGGGAGTCAAGCACAGAATGTCAGGGCTCCTCTTTCTGTCCCTACAATGCCTGATTCAGTCTCAGCCCCAACTGGATGGGTTTCTAGGTGTTCTTTAGATCAGGCTGGAGCTAAGGAAAACACATCAGCCCTTGCTGATGGCTCTTGTCTTGCCAATGGATCGATTTTATCTGTCGAGGATGGTGCCCAACAATTGGTTAAGTCTGGGTGTTATGAAAAATATATAACTTTTCTTCCCAGTCAGGTTGCTTATGCTCATGGCAGCAACATACCCAGGCCATGACTTGCTGGCCATGGCTAAAGCATTTAAAAATCATCCTGATCCAGAACGGCAGGGATCATTGGAAAAATAAGGGACATGCTGATCCTTCCACAAACTCAGTGTGCAATAGAAGAGGGTAGGATGGAATAGAGTTGATGTGAGACCAGAAAGAAAGACTTAAGTACCAGATTCCCCAAAACCATTGCTCTTTTTGATTCCCCCCGCCCACTGTAACTAGTGGAATTAGTGGGAACAACATTTAGTGGGACACTTCTCAGATTGGTAATTACTCGAACAGCAGGGAACACAGATTTAGATATTGTGATAACAAGGTTAAGGAGTTTGCGCTCTAACCCAAATGCTTCGTTCAAGGAAAATAAAATGCTTCACTTAACAAAATCGCAGAATCACTGGGAACTCTTCAGACACTCTGCCTTCTAGGGTCTTGTAACACAAATGTTCACTCATAGAGTCAGTCTTCTGTGGGGAGGGCTGTGAAGGTAGTGCAAGGGGTGCATTTGGGAACTGCCCCAAAGGTAGTAAAGCTCCAAAGACAGTAAAGAGTCACAAAATGGCAGAGACGAGCCCCAGAAAATTACTATCATCCAACTATTATATCATTTGGTTCAGGTTTTGTCTGACCCTGGGTTTTGGGGAATGAAATTAATGAATAGCTCTTGGGGTGTTCTCATCCTGGAACCATCAATTGATGGAAGATGTCCTTGTCCTCTTCGTCCTAGTGACTCTTGGTTTCCTCTCCCATTTCCCAGTCCCCTCTCTCTGGGTGGTATTCTTTCTGCTTAGTAGCCAGGAGAATCTGCTGTGGGTCTCAGGGTCAGGGATTGGACAGATGTGCACACAGGGATAGAGACACTGAAGCTCTGATTTTCTTTGGTAGCCCCGCGATGGGTACTATCAGAGAATTGTGGAGTAAAATCTAGTTCTTGCTGGATCTTTTCCAATGAGAAGTGTGCTCTGATAGGGACTAAGAGGGGAGGCTCTTTGAGGGAGGAAGGATGGAGGAAAAACAGCTTTTCTTTATCCATTGTGGGAGACAGAATCCTACAAAGACATCGGCAACCCAGGTCCCGGTGTGTCCCTCCCCCTGAGTGGAGGTGGGACCTGTGTATGAGACACTATGGTATAATATGTATGATGTCATGGAATGTGTTATATGATGTGATCTATCACTCCTGTGGATTCACTACTATCAATCAACTGACGTGGCATTGAAAGGACACTTGATCCAATAATATGAAAAAACCCTTTCATAGCGCCTTAAAGCACCAGAGACTTTTGCTCTCCCTCTGGCCCCAAATGAAAAGTAGATTGTTGTGAGTTTGACAGTTGAGCAGAAATAAGGTCTGAGGACTCAAGGATCAGAGAGATCTCAGCTGAGGCTGCAGCCCTAGAAAAATCCTTGATGACAGGTTTATAAGACCCTGAGCAGAAGACCCAGCTAAGTGGTTCCCAGACTCTTAACTCATGGAAACTGAGAGATCATAAATGTGCATAAATGTGCACCTTGCACCACCTGCACAGCCCTCCACACAGAAGACTGCCTCTATGAGTGAACTTTTGTATTACAAGACCCTAGAAGAGAGATCATAAATATGCATTGTCCAATGTATGACACAACCTTAAAAAAGGAATAGGGAATTCTTCAAAGGAAGCCAATACTCACTCCACCAGCATTACAACAGGATATTTTGCATCCAAAGGCAGAGAGGGACACAGCTATGCAAAACTCCAGCACACTTAAAATGAGCACCAAGCCTTCCAGACCCTAGGGACAGATTCACAACAAAGACTCCTAAGTAAAATATTGTCTGTCCGATTTCTCAGTGACTTCCAGCTTCCCAAAGTGTCCACCCATCAGGGAAAACTGCTTGTTACTCCCACCAGCGCCAAGGCTCCTATGACATTCTCCAGTGTCGTCTACCAAACTATCCAGTGTGACAAAGAAGCACTCACCATTAAAATAGAGGCGACCATGAAACAATTGTCCTCTTGATGATAGCTACAGTAATGATAGTGAAAATGTGAAATACTTAAGCTGATTGCCAGGACTATGATCCCAACTGCAGCAAAGATAGAGCTGACAATATTCACACCCAGGCTGCCTTGGATCTAGAAAGGAATGAAAATCCATTAAGAGTCCAACAGCATCCCAGGAGCTCATCAATCCCTTGCCCCCACCACTCCTTGCCTGAAAAGTCCATCTCTCTCTTGTTTATTGTGGTCTTCTATCTCTTTCCTTATAGTAATTTCAACTCTAATCTCTTGCCAAAATGCAAATAGGATCCTGTTTTTCCCAAGCTCGAATCTTTCAGGTGACTCTTGTGGGCACCTTGAGGTCAACGCAGCCTCCTTTGCAGAGAGCCTTCAATACCCTTATGCTTTAGGAGACAACCCTGTTTCACATCTGCCATGCTCAGCTCCCAGCATGTGGCTTCCGTGATTATGATTTTCTAATCGCTGGTTGCCTCTCATGCCCCTTTGTCTTTAATGTATTATCTCCTCCTGCTGTGCATTCCTGGCCTGCATTCCCTTCTTCTGGTGAAATTATGGAGACTTTGTATCAGAACTAATATCCTTCAAGAAAGTAGGAGAGGTTACGGGTTGCACGCAGCACTATGAAGCTATACAGAGCCATTGTAGCATGAGTTCAATCCCCGGCCAAGGAGCTTCCCACAGGGAGCAGCAGACCTCTTCTGTCTCGCCCGCTGCTCCCCTCAGCAGTGTTTCAGTAGATCCGCCTGTTCTGCTCCCCACTGTCGCTGGTGAATCCTCTTACCACCCTACACCTCTGGCCTGCACCCTAGCTTGTATGCATAAATAAATAAATCTTTAAAAAAAAAAAAGAAAAGAAAGTAGGAGAGGTTGAAAGTGGTGATAGGAGAAGGCAGATTTTAACGGCTGTATGGAGGAGACGCAAAGGGAGGCAGACTGTGGTCGGAGGGTGAAAGTCATCTTGCTGATGCTCCGTGGCTTGGTATTTATTCTCTGGGCAAAGAAAGCTCAAATATCATCTTCAGTAAGGAAAACACTTGTTGAGATAAGGGTTTTGCCTTTGTTGGCTCTGTGCAAGGCGTACTGGCATGGAAGTTATGTTTTAAATTGGCTGCTTCTTATTTAATGGGCTTATTGTATACTTCTGTTGTCACAAACTAAAACAAGAAATTTTTGCTTACAGTTGGAATACATATATATATTTTTTTTAAGATTTATTTATTTATACAAGCTGGGGTACAGGCCAGAGGCGTGGGGCAGCGAGAGGGTTCACCAGAGGCAGAGCGGGTAGCAGAACAGGCAGATCAGAAGTACACTGCTGAGGGGAGCAGCGGGCGAGGCAGGAGAGGTCTGCTGTGCCATGCGGGAATCTCCCCGGCCGGGCGTCAAACTCGCATCGCGAGCGGCCAACAGCTCCACAGCGCAGCACTCAACCGCTGCACCACCAGGGAGGCCCCTGGAATACATATTTTAATCAATAAGTCAGTAAATATTATGCTACACCAGCATTTGGGTCATTGTCATGGGCCGGATCTCAAGCTCCAGGGCTTGTTTAATATATCCTGTTTGACATTTGTTCTCAAGATTTTCTCAGCAACTACCTTCGCAAACTTTTCACTCTTATGTCATTAATTTTATTATCAGCTAATTTTATTATAATTTTTGAAAGACCAATCCAATTAAGTAAAGTTTACAATGTCATCTGATTTTTTTGCTTAAAAAGCAAAATCTGTTTTTCACTCTGGCAGAATGCACACGTGGTTAATCCTTTTTTTGGGACAACTCCACCAACAAAAAATAGAAGATACTCACCATACCTTTTGTAGTTTTAACTCCTGCTGCAATTGATAAGGATCCTGAAACAATAAACTAGTAAAAAGGGGAAAAATGCAGGTAAAAAAACCTTAAGAAAGTATTTGAAGTCATAACTTACTAAAACTTATCCAAAATGATAAATGATAAATGATAAACTTATCCAATATGATAAGTATATCAGCAGGTCAATTTTATTAGGATAAAACAAGTATTTGTCAATAACTGCCTCTCTTTACCAAAAAAAGGGAGAAATTCTACCAGATGGAGTCACAGAATTTATGAAGCCTTTCCAAAAATGTTTAACTGCATTGGTATTTAACTGTTTGAGGACATTGAAATACAGAAGAGAACTTCTAAATTTCTCATGTGACATAATCTTAATATGGCACCAAAATTGAATAAGATATTATAAAAGAAAAGAAACTGAAGATTATTTTCATTCAGTGACTCTTCCCAGCCAGGAAAATGAATCTTGATGAGCCCAACCCAATAAAGGAAACCTCATTATTACTTGCTGATAGTTGGTTTGGAAATATAAGACATTTATGCATATAAAACATTTATTAATGAGATGTAATAGTCTGCTATAAGTCCTCAATGAGACCCCTGTACTGCTGAATTAACTGAGAAAGCTCATAGCCACTAGGTTTCTTATGAAATAATCAATTCTTTGAATGTTTATACTGACTTGGGTCTTTTGCTACATGCTGCTGTATTACGTCCTAACTGATACATAGTAAAAAATCTGTCCAGCTTTCCATGAATTTTACATTATTGTTCCCATTTTAAATATGCGAAAAATGAAAAAAAAGAGAAAATTGAGTCAAAGCATTAGATATATTTAAATATGAGAAAATTAAGGCAAAAGTTAGATGTATTTCTCAAAGTTACAGTGCTGCAAGATAAGGTTAGGCTATGATTCCAAAGCTCAACATATTAACAATTAGGTTGTATTATCTCCAACATTAGCAGAGGGTATTCTACTCACCATCACCGACCCCCAAATGGTGTAGCCCGTATACACTGAAAAGTCGTGTGATCCATATGTCAACCTGGCAGTTATTGCTATGATTCCAAAACTGAGGTTCATCAGGGCAATCAGAATCTGCACAACCTAGAAATAATGAGCCAAGCTTATCCACCACAAAAATATGCCAAAGCTACACCTTCCCCAACCACTAAGTTACCCTCATCCCCCATCTTTTGAATAGTCAGATGGTCTTCTTGATATTCTCTTGTCACTTATTTTTCACATAAAGAACTGTGGATATGCTAATTTACTCATCTCTTGGACTATCCTAGTTACCCCAACAACTTCAAGGTAAAAGGAGTATAAATACCAGGACCTACGCAGAGGGGCTGTATTAAGGCATATGGGGCTGTTTCTACCACAAGTGTTGCTCTCCATTGCACAAGCTCTGACAGAAATGAGGAAGGAAATATTTATTTTGGAAAGGATAAATAATCTGTATAAAGGAGAAATCTATAAAAAGAGAAGAGCAATAGGATATCCTCTTGGGATTTGGGGCTCAAGGACGTGAGTGAGCATGGGATCTAGAAATAAAGGACGTGGAGGACAAATGACCTGTGGCATTAAAAAGAACCCAAAGTATCAAATGTCTTTGTCCTCCTGGCTTAAAGCTCGAGTTAGAGATAAAACTATTGCCACTCTCTGTCCACCTGCGGTAACCTGGTGTTCTTTAAACCATCCATTTCTTTTAGACACACTCCCCTGAGACTCCAGACAGAAACACACAAAGGAGAACTTTCATCCTTTAAGAAGCAGGCTAAGAAAATTCCCCAGAGAGAGACAGTAATAATATGGTCATCAGCTCCAGACCTCAGGAAGTTCTGGACACTACTAGCACATTTGAGACCCTTTCTATTTTTGCTCTTAAATTCTGAAGTTAAATAAAGTCATCCTGGATGACTCACAGCTAGATCTGAAGTCACTATATTTGAAATAAAATTAAATTAGAAGCATGATATAATAAAAGAGTGTATCACTTTTCAAGTGACAGTCTTGAATATCAGATACTGATGTCTCCAGGACTGGCTGATATATTGTGAGCTTAGTGGGACAGAGTATTTTTGAGCATTAAGTGTGATCAAGTTGAGGTTTTACAAAACCATTTGTTTTCTCCCAGATCGGCAAATAACTGACTTACCCCAAGGACTTTGGGTTCTCCCTTCAAGAACTTCTCTGACATCTGTTTCCACAGACGTGCCTTTATAGTAGCAGGTTTCTCTGACTCACACACCACAGGGCCGGGCTCTGGCGCCATCTGTTCTAATTCTTTCGTAGTTCCTACGGTGCCCATAGTGGAAAAGGTGCTACAATAAGGAATGTAATTTAAGATTAAGGAATGTAATTTGGAAATGACAGGACAACCTCTGATTTACCTTCCCTTCCTCTATTATAACAGCTGTTAGAACATCTTCACAAAATGTAATTATCAAAACGGTTATCAGGGAAGTGGAACAAAAAACACCTTAAGGAGAGAGATATACAGAAAAAGAAACTAAATGCCCCATGACTTTAAGATGCTAGAAAGTATTGAAGAAAGGGAAACGCAGATACAATTGAGGTGAATATCCTGGGCCCCTCAGCGTAGTCAGAGAGATGTTTTAAAGTTCATATATCAAGTCTGCACTCAAATTTTATCTCTACCCCTATTCTCTTAGTTACAGCCATTTCCCCTTCTAAGGATAACTTTTATCATTGTAATAAGCTACACAGAATCATCTGCATTCTGGTGTATTAAAAAGTATTCTCAGTCCGCACCGCCCCCGGCCCCCGCCATTTCTCATCAAAATACTGTTACAGTCTCACAGGTGGAAACCTTTCTCCCAATTCAGTGATTTATATAATCTTGGACTTTATCCTCTAAACTCTGGACTCTGAGGATGGAATTATGATTTTTGAATCATCTCCCTGGCACCAAGAATTTGAATCTCTTTTCCCATTAAGATGTTTTAAATCCTGGCAATGCAAAACAAGAATGCTTAAAATTATTTTTCTGAGATTTGAAGCACCAATATAAAACCATTACGTTGCTTCCTACCCTCAATAATGACCCCATCAGGTTATTAGGAGGCAGGTTTCAACCACAGACTATTTTTAATCTATTCATTTGAATCCACATTCAGATGCTGTATAGCCCAAATCTACACACTTTGAGGGAAGTAAAATCTGTTATGATTCTGCAAGTAACATTGAATTCTGATACCAGCTTTGCCTCCTTGCTTCTCCATCAAAGCATCAAATACAGAAAGATGTGCCCTTTCATTAGTAGCACAAGGTAAAAGAATGTTCCAGAAGTACACATTTTCTATGTACTGCAAAAGGATTTGGATTTCTCTGGAAAGGATTAGATGAACTAATATCTATTCTCAAACTCTTCCCAAAAAAATTGAGCAAGAGGGAATGCTTTGAAACACATTTTATGAGGCCAACATTATTGTCCAGATACCAAGAGCAGACAAGAACATCACAAAACAAGAAAACTATAGACCAATATCCCTGATGAACATATATGCAAAAATGCTCAATAAAATCTTAGCAAGCTAAATTTGGTAAAAGATTAGTTTCAAATGGATCATACATCATGATCAGTCAAGCCCAAAATCTGCAAAATGATCAATATAATCACCACATCCACAAAATCAAAGATAAAAAAATCACATACTCATGTCAATAGACACAGGAAAAGCATTCGATAAGATTCATTTGTGAAAAAACCGTCTGAAAAATGGGATTGCAGGAACTTACCTCATTATAAATAATGATCATATATGACAAACCCATGGCTAACATCACATTCAATGGTAGAAAACTGAAAGCTTTACCTCTAAGATCAAGTACAAGACAAGGCTGTCCATTTTCACTCTATATTCAATATAATATTAGAAATTCTGGCTAGAGCATTTAGACAAGAGGAAGATTTAAAGGAATCCAAATTGGGAAAGAAGAAGTAAAACTATCAGTATTTGCAAATAACATGGTAATATACAGAGAAAAATCATAAATACTCCACCTAAAAAGCTATTAGAAATAAAAAATTATTATAGTAAAGTGGTAGACTACAAAATCAATATACAAAAATCAGTCACATTCCTATATGCGAACAATGAACCAGAAGAGAAAGTAGTCAAGAAAACAATCCCATTTACAATTGCATTGAGAGGACTTTTGGTACCTTGATGGCAGGTGTGGTTTGGTGACATACACCTGAAGGTGCTATACCTCTAAGTCACATACCACATTGTGAACCAATGTTTCCTAGATAGATAGGTCAATCGATCGATCGATAGAGTTGAAAGCAAGCAAAAAATAGTTGTACTGAAGAGAAAGGTATTTCTCTTTGTTTTTCCTTTCTCTCATATTTTTTAACATATCTTGATGTAAGCCACTGCTAGCTATATATTTAGCCAAAGAACATTTTCAAAGAAAGCATGCAATGACTGATAAGCATATTTTAATATGTTCAACATTGCTCATTAAAGGTAAGCAAATAAAAACCACTTGAGACACCACTTCATACTCATTAGCATGGAAATAATCAAGACAGACAGTAAGAGGTGGTGGTAAGGACATGAAGAAATTGGAACCCTCAAACAATGATGCTGAGATTGTAAGCTGGTATCACCACTTTGGAAAATAGCTTGGAAGTATAGCAAAATGTTGAGGATAGACTTCCCATGTGACCCAACTCTCCTATGCCCGGGTACACACCCAAGAGAAATGACAATACATGTCCACACAAAAACAAAAAAAAAATGTACACCAAAAAAGTATATGCATTTTGTTGGCAGCATTATCCATGAATATATTAGACTTATTTTAATTTTAATATTTACAAAGCAGACATTTCACTCATCAAAGAGTGAGCCCATTAAGGGGAATAGTCTGCCTCCTACAGCAGCAACAAAATACCTGGTTTTGCTCTTGTCCTATGCTGACGGTACTGCAGTCTCTGCCTTCTCTCAGGCACAGAATTCCACCACCCCACATGCATCTTACTCAGCCTGCGATGGTCAGGAGCATCTCAGTTATCCCCATCTTCCCTCATGGAGGCCAAACGTGTTATCCAAGTAGCTACCACTGGTAATCCTTAGCCCAGCTGAGTGTGTGCTTTACTTGATTGCCCTTTAATGCCAAGGAACCCATGGATTGCTCTTGCAGACATACCTTCAGACTGAGGCTTCAGGAAATGTAGGTTATGCTTTATCAAGCATCCCTGGGGCTTCTTCCTCTATACTTAATAACACTGAGCTTCTTTGGGGTAGAGACACTAGATTAAAATAACATTTTCAAATGACTTGGGGTATTTCCATATTTCTGACCAATATTCTGGTCACTGCTGTGTCTTTGTAAAGAACTCTGACTATAAATTCATGTCACTACTTCTTACCTTCCCACTGAAGAAATTCAGGTGTTAATTACACAGGGAAGGCAAATTCCCGCAGGATGAGCATTTGTGTTTAGTCTCCAGAGATCAACTTCCCTACATCCAAATAGCAAGAAAATCAGAACAGCAGAGAACACTGGAGAGATACGAGGGACGTTTCTTCCAGTGCTGGGAAGACTGATGGCAACTTGTCACATCCTCTGAGACATATATTGGGTGATTGACAACCAGTGTCTTTCTGTGGTTGTTCCTGCTACAGATGCAGAAGAAGCCTAGAAAATTCACCCTTCTCCCTCTGTCTGCACCAATCCCTTTGAGGACCAGCACTTTCACCAATCTTTTGTCTCCTTATTCTTAATCACCATCCTGCTCGTGGGTCACCATTGCCGAACAGGGAGCAGAGGAAGGTGGTCTGAGGCTCTACCTCTCCTTCTTTGTCAAATCTGCGAAACAAAATAGGGGTCTGAAAGGAGACTGAACTTGGATGTTTTGGAGGAGGGGGATGGGAAAGTAAAATGTCAACCTGGGCAGGGGAAAGGTGTGGATTAGGAATTAGGGAGTGTGGGTTTCAACAACTAGCTCTTCTACTGACTAATGGAACCCCCGTAAGTCATTTCCCTTCTCTGGATTTCATTTATCTTGTCCGAGGAAAGACTGCACCGGGAACGAGTGCCTTTAAGCTTCTCCCTGACCCCAGAAGGTGACCATCCATTCTCTTCCTTCAGTTTACATCTGGGGTGTCTTGGGGGGTGGTGACAGGCACTCGGAGAGGTGGGTCAGTTCAAGTCTATCTCGGGGCCTGCATAAAACCCTCCCTTTGCCCAACAACTTCTCCACCAAATTCTGCTGGAGATCAACCTTCCCTTAAATGTGGCATTATAAAAACAACATGTTAGAGACAGAAGACAGGACTTTAAGAGGACAGGAAATAATTAGTCAAAAGTGTAAAATATTTCACTCAGCTTCTAGATAGCCTGGAGAGTTAAAAAACAGCACAACCTAATACAACAGCTAGTGCCAGCCTTCAGGAGCCTGTCCTTACCCCAGCCCTCTGCAGCAAAGATTGTTCCCCCAAGTCCCCGAAATGTACAGTTAATAGAGCACATGGCCCACCCTAGCCCAGAATACCAGCATGGGCCCCAGAGGGGGCTCATCCTCTCTCTCCCCACTGCCAGAGATCCTAGACCTGTGGGTGAGAACGCCATCACCCCCAAAACCTAGGCTGCCCTGGACCTACCTTTCTTCAGGTCTGCGGTGCTGCTCTGTTAGGGGTACAGAAGACCCTGGCCAAGCGGCTTTGCCCAGATACCGTCACTCACCCGACTCACACGACACTCTGTCAAAATCTGCACCCCTCCCTCTCCCAGTGGTTTTTCTGACCTTCAAAGGCTTTATGAGAATTTGCTGATACTCATAGCTAGTTCCTTCTTTATGTCGGAAGTGCTAACTGATTTTGTCTCAGTGTGAGTGTGAATGCCTGTTGTGAAATTTGCTGAACAAGCCGTGACGGCCTCACACAATCTTTTCCAAGAAAATAATAGTGGCTGCAGCCCTGGATATCAGCGGTTGAGGATTTATTGCGTCTCAAGTGCTCAAAGATCTGTGTCCAGATGGATGCATCGCCCCCAGGAGTCATTTGCAAAGGCCCTTTTCATAAGTTCACGCATCTTCACATGTTCTCTGTCTCCTAGAGAGTTGTGGACACCTCTACATGTGTTATTTACATGGAATTCCACCATTGGAGGTGAACGGCAGTAGAATGGAAATCACATTTCTAAATCAAAGAAGCAGTTGTTCTGATAGAAAGAGCGTGGATTTGGACTTTGAGGCAAATACAAATCCAGTCCTGTATTATTTCGCTGAACCTAAGATTCTTCATTTGTAAAATGAAATCTATACTTAACGGATGTGGAGGAAGAAAGCAACGTGGTATTTACTTCTCATTCACTCACATTTTCCTTTTTGTTTTTGGCTTCACTGCTCTCTCATGCCATTTTGGTTACTGATTTTTGTTATTGAAATACCATTATTTTGCATCCTTGCTAGCATTTCGACAGTGTAGGGCGTCCCTCCCAGAGGTAGTCAGTGTAGCCCTCCCTCGGCCAGAGGACCCACATCCTCCACCACGGCCCATCATGTCCTGTTCTCCTCCCCCACCCTATCCTCACCCCTCCTCCTCCCTCTCTGAGAGCCAGAGGTACATGGTCAGTTTTCAAGGGTTGGTTTTAAAGCTTCTCTTTGACCCTTTGTTTTGCTTTTCTATTACGGTGGACCAAGCAGTGTGCTGTGGCTGCAGATGAAATGGTGAAAGATGAGCGATACAGTCCCGTGTCCAAGGTGCTTACGGGATACAGGACATGCAGGCAAGAAAGCTCAGCCCCCCAGCCGCGGCCCTCAGAGCGCTGCCAGAGAGCGAACATTCCAGGAGCGCTCAGAGGAAGGTCCGCTCAGAGGAAGGTCCGTTGGCCCAGTGTTGGGCATGCAGAAGGGGCTTCCTGGAGGAGGGGGCGTGTCCCTGGAGATCTGAGGCTGGGGCAAGAGACAGACAGATTGAAGGCAAGTAGTAGAAGGTGGGTGAGGGGAAGTGAGTCGGGGCTTCAAGGCAGAGCGAATGACAGAATGAAGAGAAGCCCAACGGCCAGAGAGATCTCGATGCCTTCAAGAAACAGGAAGAGCTTCACAATCACTGAGGCCAGAACAGGAACAGAGAGTGAAAGCATTTCATTAACCTAGGGCCTCACCTCTCGGGACCTGGAATTTAAACTATGAGTCATGAGAACTCATAAAAAAGTCTTCAAGTTGATCACTGTGATCACATCTATATTTTAAATGGATTGAACCTTTACCGTGGCCTGGGCCATATCCTTTGGATGTGTCTGTCTTGATGTTTGCAGAAGAGAAACTGAAGCTCAGGGACGTTCCAACAGCTGATGGAGTGAAATTTAAACCAGTGTCGCCAAATTCAAAAAAACTGTGCTGTCTAGAATCTTCTGGAATTTTTACCATTCTCAAAAAAGTTCTGAAATATTTCTGGCTACCATGTAAAGCAACAATGGAAAGAAACAATAGTGGACACAGAGTTACTCTCAAGAAGCAGCAGTTGCCTGGGGTGGGGAGGGGCATGATGGTTATGGGGTGCTGTGAGGGCTCCTATAGGTGGAGAGAAGGGAAGGTGTGGTCCCGCAGCTCCCCCATCACCAGAGCATTCATGCTCCTCAAAATTATATTTCTATAGAACTGTCTTCCTTACCAGTTTATTGTATCTCAGAAGACAGGCATGCATTTATTTGTTTTTTGATTTCTCCATTTAGCAATATCTGATACCCTGTAGGAACATTTCTGTGAAATGCTATTGGAAGAGGAAATTTTAATCATGGGAGGAGTGGATGTAGGCGCAAGTGGTGATATATTATCAAAGAAAATTCCATTTCAACCTCAGCCAAAGAGAAAGGAGAAGCCTCAGACATCTGGTATGAAAGATTAGAGCGCAGAAAAAACCTAAAAACAAATCTATTAAGAACTGGTGACTTGAGGTGCTCTCTCAAAGCACTGCTTCTCATTATTTTGCATCTAAGAAGGATATCATTTTGCTTTATCTTAATAAAAGATTTTTTTTCTAGAGCCTGTATAATTCCAAATAAGAAACACAAACGTATTTTTTTCTGTATAGGTTTCCTCTGTGGTTAAGAACCAGAAGTTCTACAATAACAGATATGTGGCAAGAAAAAGTATTATTTTTAAGGAATCACTTGTTAAACATCTAACATGTAGGGCCTCCCCGGTGGCGCAGTGGTTAAGCGCTGCGCTGTGGAGCTGTTGGCAGCGGCGACGCGAGTTCGACACCCGGCCAGGGAGAATCCCACATGGCGCAGCAGACCTCTCCTGCCTCCCCCGCTGCTCCCCTCAGCAGTGTATTTCTGATCTGCCTGTCCTGCTCCCCGCTCTGTCTCTGGTGAACCCTCTCGCCGCCCCATGCCTCTGGCCTGTACCCCAGCTTGTATGTATAAATAAAAAAAAAAAATCTAACATGTAAAGCTAGACACTTGTGACCGTGTGTGTGTGTGTGTGTGTGTGTGTGTGTGTGTGTGTGTGTATAAGATAAATGTTAGAAACTCCTAAGGGCAGTCTTTTCAGTGACAGTAACCCCAGCATGGAAACAAGATACACACACCCCACTCTGTCATCAGCTCACTCAACTCTGCTCAAGTTACTGTTCGGCAGCCATTTTGCTGATTAAGTCAATTAGGTTCTTAATCCAAACTCCCAGAGAATGCCTTTCAGGCCAATTAAAACACTCAAGTTGAGGAAATATAGTTTTAAAAGGCAACAAAGCATTATTTCCTTCTTTTTTTTATAAGATGAATTCTAATGACCTACAATTTCAGGGAAATCCAATCTCACATCCTTTGAACACTGATTCCACAGAAATAGTCACCCAGTAATTACTCAAACACTTCCATTTCATTAAGAATCAGACAAACATGTTTTTGGTACATTGGATTTTATCTTGCGATGGAGGAGCAGGAAAAAATAAATGCTACAAAAAGTCAAATAAAATATCCGAGCTTTTCTTCAAGTCCAACTTCAGGGACAGGACACGATGTTCTCACAGAGTCATTTCCTTGGAATTCTGAGCCCAGAATAATCAGGTCTGTCAAACTTGCGGGAGCAATAATCAGGTCTGTCAAAATTGCTTCAGTAATCAAAAGCAAGCTGTTCTTTGGCAAGCATTCATTACAATTTGTTTTAATAAACTAATAGATGGCTTAAAACTATAGTGTGATTTATAGAAACACTTATTGGCCATTCAGAGATGCAAAATACGTTTCTCACATGTACGTGGTCCTCGTCCACAGTTCCTGGCTTATAGCTCCCCAAAGCCTCGGAACGCCCCTCCAAAGCATTGGGAGAGATAAAGGCATCTCTTGTGAATATGGTGACTTTGGAAGCACCTGAGGGTGAGGGCTGGTTGCCAGGATCAACCATGTAGTGGTTGGGACTTCTTTCAATTCAACTGTCAACAGCCAATGATTCGGTCAGTCACGCCTAGGTGATGAAGCCTCCATCAAACCCCAAAGGAGGTGAGAGAAGGAGGTGAGTTATGGGGGCACCGGGAGAGTGGCCTCCTGGAGGGGAACAGAAACTCCCTGCCCTTTCCCCAGGTATGCCCACTGTACCTCCCAGCTGGCTGTTTCTGAACAATACCCTCAATACCCTTTGTAACAAGTTGATGAGCTATTGAGTAAACGGGTTTCCTGAGTCCAGTTAGCAAATTCTAGCAAATTAAGAGAAACTGAGGAGGGTATCCTGGGAACTGCTCACTGCAGCTAGTTTGCAAGAAGCACAGAAACAGCCTGGGCCCTTGGCCAGCTTCTGAAGGGGGAGGAGGCATTCTTGGAGACTGAGTTCTTAGCCCGGGGAACCTGGTGCTATCTCTGGGCAGATAGTGTCAGAATGGAGCTGAATTCTCAGACACCCGTCTGGTTTCCAGGAATTATTTGTTGGTGTGGGGGACCTCTACACACAGTCACGCTGGAATTGGGTCCAGGAACTCTTGTCCACATATGCAAACTTGTTTTCCTCATGCAAGTGAGGTCATGGATTCTGCCCCCCAAGTATGCCGGTGTTGTCAAACAGGAAACTGACTCTGGGGGTTCTGGAATCGGGGGTTAGTTATTGAGGGGCCGTGTGAGCAGGGAACTGAACAAGATGCTTTGCATAACATCTCCTTTCATCGCATGCTCTACAAGGACGGTATTAGCCCCAAATTGCTGAGCTCAGGAAAAGTAGGACAGTGTAAGGTAAACAAAGAGTCATCAGGTTTTCCCGCTCTCCCATCAATGAGATTTTTGCAGGCCTACGTGCATGCCTGATGGCGGGCACCTGAAGCAGGGTGTGGGTGTACATGAGTGGGCACGCCTGGGCCAGAGACTGGGCTTATAAGCAGAGAAGAAGCTGTAGCAGCGGGAACAGTGGCAGGAAGGAGAGAACAGAGTGTGCAGCAAAGGACTATTTGGGGTGCAGCAGAGAGACCACGAGACCACCAAAAAACATATAAATAAAAAGAAGGGGCAGGGACGAGAGCAGGCTCATGTGAGGTCCTCTGCAGAGGAGAAGTAAAAACCAACTTAAGGCAAAAGTTGGTGCCAAGGCTGGGAAGCCCTGAGCGGCTGAAAGGTTGTTAAAGGCCAGCGAGTCTCTTAAGATCACCTGTGAGTGAGTGTGTGATGCCCTGTTCACTTGGATAGGGGGGCGGTGCTGAGGAGCCGTCCTTGGGGGACGGACGGGGAACATGGCTTGCGGTGGAGACCACAGCCGAAGAGGGGACCCAAAAGAAGCCACATGTGGAGCTTGTACCCACAGATTCCCAACCCAAGTGCACGTGCAGAGGGTTAGCCTGAGTGCAGGGGTCTGCTCATTACGTTGGTGGCTATGAAAGCCGAGTGTTGGAGTGACAGCATCAGTACCCCAGGGATTGGGCAATAACCCCCCAAAGAGAGTGTCACCAATCTCGAGTTGTGTGCATCCTGGGGGTGGATGCATTGTGGTTCCTCCCTCGAATGAGCAGAGCCTTTGGCAACAGAATTGGTGTTCATCTGTTGGTGCCAATAATCTTGTCTTTTGCCCATAGGTTGGTGCCCTGCCTGGGCTTACTTGTATTTTGTTATATTTTGCGGCATTGTTTAATTCTGTGGGTCATGTTCATATTCGCCAAGAGAAACTTGTGTAGATTGTATGGCAAAAAAATACCTGAGGGGGTGGATTGTAGGGTAAACAAAAGAGTCATCAGGTTTTTCCGCTCTCCCATCAAGGATAGACCTCGGCAGGCCCACGCGCAGGCCTGATGGCGGCACCCGGAGCAGGGTGTGGGCCTGCCTGAGTGGGCGCACCTGGGCCAGAGACTGGGCTTTTACACAAAGAAGATAGCAGCAGGAGCAGCAGTGGAAACAGTGGCAGGAAGGATAGAACAGTGTACAGAGGGCCACTCGGGGTGCAGCAGAGAGCCCAGAAAAAGTGAAGATTCACCGGGGGCTAGGAGGCCTGCCAGCCTCCTGGCCCCCCAGCCTTCTTGCATGCCTTGTACCCTGTTGCCTCTCTACAACAGATAATTAAAAGTCTTAAAAAAGCCACCAAGAGCTCTAGAACGTCTCCTTTTGACCCATCTGCCAATGCCATTGAGTGAGAACCTGCTCCCTGGTGTCTTCCTGCTCCTACAGACAGAAAGCTGCGATCACACAGCAAGTGTTGTGTAATTTGGAACTTGAAAAATGGGTCTTGAAGAGCCCCCTCTTTTTATTTGTTAGGTTCTCTGCCTCTATACCAGCTTCCCACGAGGGTGAGAACGGTTCTATGCACATCTTCCTGGACACCAGCAAGCAAACGGTTACTGAGCTTCCTGAGCTCAGAGCAGAGTCCTGAGAATTCTTCATAAACCTTCCCCATCCCCCACCTCCCACCCCGCCCCACCACACACAGGAATCTACCTGCCCTGATAACTGGGCTCTCGTGAGGGAAGACTGAGATTTGTTAATAGAATGAGACAAAAGTGTTTTTGCAAATTGGCGGGTGTTCTGTAAACACAGATAAGTCAATTTATTTTCCCCGTGAGCCCAAGAACTCTGCCGATGAATGGTGAGACTGGATCTCTCCGTTCAGTACTTACTGAGATACAGTTCACATCAACCATTATGTTAGCTAATAGTCATGCAACACAGAGACTCAGCATTTGTCCACAATGCAAAGTGATAGCCACCATGAGTCGAGTTGACATTCACACCATACACAGTGACAACGTGTTTTCTTATGGCAAGAACTTTAGGGTCTACTCTGTATACAGACATGTTGATGGGTCAGCGTTTCCATCAGAGCTTTCGCTGGACCTTTCCTGAGAGCCTCCCAGAAGACCTGGTGAGAAAAGCGTTCAGATTGCATTTTCTTGCCCACTGGCTCCCTCTTGTGTCTCCATGAAATGTATCACTTCACTATCAAGGAAACAAACAACTATTTAGGGGAGACCCTCCAGGGCACTCCGTGGTTCCCTGTCTCTTCTCTGTCCCTCCCAGATCATAAACCCCAGGACGACAGAGGCCACGATCCTTCAGGAATTAGATGGAATCTGCTACATATTGGGACTGAACATGTATTGACTAATACATAGGGACAGCATATTATTTATATGGGATAGGTCAGGGGGAAACAGAAAGCAAACCACCAATAGTAACCATTAAGATAGGAGAAAATACTCCAAAATAATGATTAGTGTGTGTGTGATTGTAGAATTTAGAATAATTGAACAACAACAAAAAGAACACCCTAAATCAGGGTATATATGCTTGAAGACAATTCTACAGGGTTTAGGGCTCAATTGAAGACAACAAATCTGCATCTATCCATGGTCAGTTTTTTTTGGTCCTTCTAAGAATGGACCCTACTGACAAGAAGAAATGTCTGGTCTCTGTCACTCCTTCTGACACAATCAAGCTGGCACATGTATGCCCGCATCTGCACGTCAGCCTCACAGAAAGTCTTTGAAGTCGACAACGTGTTTTGAGTTGACATTGCACCCATCAGCTCATACACCATTGCTCTAGGAAGCAGGAGAGGTGTGCACTGAGGTGATCTCCAGGGGGGCGTGCAGATACTCGGCTATTCTGGAGGCGGAGAGGCAGATCAGAAAGGTTGACGACTTTTTATTCCAGGATTCTTAAAGATCATCTTTTCTTGGAGACGGTTTCAGAGCTTGATGAGAAGGTTGGGGAAACTAGGGTGCTCAGCAGTTTGAGCCCTTAGAGAGAGCCAGTGGACTCTGCACAACAGCCGTTGCAAGGCTGGGCTCCAACCTTCCGCAGCAGGGAAACTGGGGCCACCTCTGGATGTGTGGGGTGAAAGCTCCTTTTCTGCCTTCTAGGAGGTGCTACATCTGGGCTAAATATCTCCAGGGCTGGGTCTCTTTCTCAAAGGAATACCTCGGTGACAGTCTAGGCAGACGGCTCCCAGACCAGACGGAAGCCTGGTCCGCCTGGCTGGGCATTGCTGCTCCTCAAGGTTTTCAGAAGCCGACTCCGTTTGATCACTTCCCAGGCTGCCAAGCAAACAAACAAGCAGAAAGCTGTTGGCGGGCAAAGCAAGCAATCCAGGAGGGGCAGGACTGTTGGCGCTCACTTCCCTCTCAGCCCTGGCCTTTACAGCGGGTTCTGTGTCTCTTGCCTTTGAGAAGCTTTTGGTCTCATTGGTATGAAATTTTGTGATTTATAATAAGAAATGCGTGTTTGGTTTTTATCCCTGTTCCTGGCACAGAGTTGCTAAAACCCATGGAATGCCTCACAGGAGGAGAACAATGAAGGTGTCTTTTCTTGTGTTAATGAGGGGACTCTTGAAGCACCCAAGGATGGGAATGGTTGCCAGAGGAGCCAATCATGTGATTAGAAGGTTGGCACCTTCAGTCCCGTCCCGATCTCTGCGGAAAGGAGCAAGTTTACAGGTTAGGTCAATGGCCAGTGGCTGACGATTGAATCCGTTGTGCCTGCGTAATGAAGCCCCCATAAAGGCTCCAAGTTCTGCTTTCAGAGAGTCTCTGGGTTCGTGAACTGTGAGATGCTGGGGGCGTGGCCGCCTGGGGAGGGCACGGAAGCTCCGCCCCTTCCACACACCTTGCCCTGCCCATCTTTCGTCCAGCCGTTCTTTTTATTTAGACAGTAAAATTTAGACAGTAAAATATTCCTTTGAGTTCTGTGAGCCGCTCTAGCAAATTAATAGGACCCAAGGAGGGGACCTTGGGAAGCCCTGCTGTATAGCCATTGACCAAGTACAGGCTGCAACCTGGCCCTGGGATTGAAGTCCCAGGTGGGCGTAGGGAAAACAGAGTCGTGCAGGCTCTTATCGCCCCCCGCTGAAAGCCTCTACAGCCGCCACCTGCGGCCCTGCTTTCCTCCCAGGCGAGTTGCCCGCACGTGATACCATGTTAATGCAAAAGGTGCTTGGGAGGTGAGCATGGGGCGTTTGTGTCAGTAATCACAGACACCCAGGCCAAGAGGCCAGGGCGCACAGTTGCGTATGTGTCGCTGCGGGCACCTGGACCGCAGGTTGGGCGAGAAGCCAGAGAGGAATGCGGAAATCTCGGGGCGAGGAGGCTCAGTTGCTGCCCGCCTGCCTCCCTGCCGGCAGGTCTGCCTGTGAGTCCAGTCCCCTGATTCAGCACTGAAGGCGTATTAGAGATACCAAAGGCTCCAAGAGACTCTTTCCATCTGCCCGAATCAACAGCGAACCTGCCCTGCCTGGGATGGTTGCCCAACAGTAGGTGTCCTGGAACCTCCAGTCTGCGTCTGGTGGGTCAGAAACTCAGGTGACAAACTGGGCTTACCACTGACCCCTGAAGTCAGGTGGGGTGTGGAGGAGGGCAGGTGTGCAGGCCTGAACCATAACCTGGGGAACTGGATGCTGCTCCCAGGGAGAGGGGGTCAGACCGGAGCTGAATTGTAGTCGCCGGCTGGAGTCCAGCATGGTGGTGTGAGCAGTCCCTCCGCCACACGCTGAAGAATTGGGTCCACGAACCCTAAATAGTCGGGTACATAAGGTCCTCCCAGGCCCCATTTTCCTTGAACCACACCACACACAGAATGTGTCCTTCTGATACTGCTAGATCAAAAAACAAAAGCAAATGTCAGGGGGAAAAAAGGTAGGAAATGTGCACCTTTTTTCTTATACTTTAGGTAAAGCTCACTGTTCCATCTGCTTTCTGAAAGTCTCTCTCTCTCTCTCTCTCTCTCTCTCTCTCTCTCTCTCTCTCTCTCTCTCTCACACACACACACACACACACACGACACACGCTACCTCCATTTGCAGTGTGCAGGTAGATGAACTTTTGCAGTTTTTACAATTGCCCAGGAGATGGCAGCAGAGTGTCCCGAGGCAGGGCCGGGGACTCTAGTTCCGCCCTAGACGTTGTAAAGACTAGAGACTAAACTGTCTATCCGGATGTCACAGCACTGATGAGGCAGGAGACTTGGGTGCTCAGTTTCACTTGAGGTCCTGAGATCACAGATAACTAGGTGTCGTGGCAAGGATGGGGCTGCGGGAGGGATCTGCCCCGGATATAGGTCAATTTTTATGAATAGATTAGAATTTAGACCAACAAGATTCCCCCTCCCCAGAGTATTTTGACATCAATATTATTTATTTGGCTTACGTGTGTGATTAAAGGCAGATACTGTTTTGCTATTGTCCTAAAGTGTCTGCAGACAATACCACCCCTTATTTCCTGGGCCTGGAGGAGCCCCACACCACCTCATTTTTGATTTGCCCGGACAAGGCAGTTGCTCCCACTTTGCAAGATGAAACCGCATTCACCTAAGAAGGAATTACAGAAGAGATCACCAATAATGGCTTTCTCAACCAGCCTGTAGGACACTTTTGAGCTCTTCCCTCCTGTTTTGATCCCTCTTCCTCCCCCCGCCCCCCACAGTGTTTCTGATTTATAGTTGCCTGTTAATTTTGTTTTTTAATTTATTATAATTATTTTTCCTGAGCCCTTATTTGATGCCCCTACATTCTTCCTATAAGTAAAACCATCTAATATTTTTCTTTTTCTTTCTGACTTATTTCACTAGCTCCATCCATATTGCTGCAAATAACATGAGTTTATCTTTTTTTTTAAAGATTTATTTATTTATACATACAAGCTAGGGTTACAGGCCAGAGGTGTGGGGCGGCGAGAGGGTTCACCAGAGACAGAGTGGGGAGCAGAACAGGCAGATCAGAAATACACTGCTGAGGGGAGCAGCGGGCGAGGCAGGAGAGGTCTGCTGCACCATGTGAGATTCTCCCTGGCTGGGCGTCGAACTCGCATTGTGCACTGCTGACAGCTCCACAGCGCAGCGCTCAACCGCTGCGCCACCAGGGAGGCCCGAGTTTATCTTTTTGATTGCTGAGTAGTACTCCACTGTGTATATATACCACATATTCTATTTTTTTGGCATTTGGGTTGTTTGCATATCTTACCTATGGTGCACAGGTGAACTGGCGGTGGGAATTTTAAGGGGACTACACCTGAGAGGAGAAAGCATACATTGTGCAAAAAGAAAGAATGACGTAAAATATATATAAAATAAAAAACACTTTAAAGAAATTAAAACTCATAGATACAAACAGAGCAGAGGAGACCACACTACAGCTGGGGCGGGGAGGAGGGGTAGACACAGAGTTTTTGTTCTTCAGAGCAGCCAAATTAGTGGCCAATGTCATGAGAGCAAAACCATTGTCCTATGCTTGATAAAATCTAGTTTATAATTTAAAATTAGAATAAAAATTTCTAGGCGGCGTTGTCATCTAGCAAAATCTGTTAGTATTCAGTATATAGAAGATCGGTTAAAGATGGTATTTTCAAAAGATCCCTTGAGAATATGGAGAGGATGGAACTGGTAACCTACATGGCAAAGAGTTTTGCCACATCTAACAAAGCAGATTGATACCAATTGCATTCATGTTTCTTGGGGAAAATCTTTATGCTGAGAGCTGTGTCAGTGAGAGCCAAGCCTGTCAGGTATGAGTGTTTCAAAATGAGGCGTGTGATAAACCAGCCTGCATCAGCACGTCCGTCTTAGGACAGACACCCAGAAGCATCTCAAGAGTCTAGGGGACAAATTTTTAAGTAAAACCATCAGTGTGTCTTTAATCTTATTCACCTCAAAGAATTCACTAAATTCATATTCTTAACATTGCTCTGTTAGCAATGAACTGAATGTGGCATAAGCACA
Organism: Scalopus aquaticus; assembly: GCA_004024925.1. Taxonomy (NCBI): domain Eukaryota; kingdom Metazoa; phylum Chordata; class Mammalia; order Eulipotyphla; family Talpidae; genus Scalopus; species Scalopus aquaticus. Next base: position 34,063 of record PVIJ01010694.1, on the reverse strand, counting down.
GATGGGGTCTCAGCAATGCACCTCTGAAATGTGTTATAATACAATGTTAGTACCATAAAAATTTTTTTGCAAATAAAATTAAATGTTCTTTTTATGTATTTTTATTAATGGAGTACCATTGTTTTACATCCTTATTAATATTTTGACAACATAGCAATTCACAGCAACATGGATGGGGCTAGAAGGGCTCATGCTCAGCGAAATAAGCCAGAAAGAGAAAAATAGTGAATGGTTTCACTTATAACAGGAATATAGGGGAACCAAATATGAAAGAGATATTCAGCAAGGCGGGGGAAGGATAAGGGCTCAAAAAGGGGGAGAAAAGAACACAAGGGACTATGATGATGGTGAATCGGTGATGGGTATAACCTTACGGGGGTTACACAGTAATGTAAAAGATATGAATAATTAAAAAATAAATAAATAATAAAATAAAATTACCTAAAGCCAAAAAAAATATTTTGACAATATAGGACTTCCCCCCTTAGGGTGGTTATCGTAGCTTTCCCACCTCAATAGCACACACATCCTCAGCCATAGCCCACTCTGCCCTGCCCCCTTCTCCTCCCTCTGCTCCTCCCTCCTCCCTCTTGGATGCCTCAGATCTATGGTCAGTTTTCAAGGGTTGGTTTTAAATTTTGTCTGTTTGGCCCTTTGTTTGGTTTCTCCATATTCCACATATAAGTGAGACCATCAGTATTTATCTTTTTCCTTCTGTCTTATTTCATTTAGCATAATCCCTTGTAGCTCCATCCATGTTGCTGCAAATGGCATGAGTTTATCTTTTTTGATCACTGAGTAGTATTCCTCTGTGTGTATAGACCATATCTTCTTGATCCAGTCAGCTGTTCTGGGCCATCTGGGGTGTTTCCATGTCTTGGCTATTGTAAACAGTGCTTCAATAAACACAGGAATGCAGGTTTCCTTTTGAATTAGTGTTCTTTGGGTAGATACCTAGGAGTGGCAGATCCATTTTTAGTGTTTTGAGGAACCTCGAAACCAGGAACCAGCCCTTTCCAGGGGCTGGACCAGTCTGTGTTCCCACCAACGGTGCTCGTCCGCTGCTCCCCTCAGCAGTGTGTTTCGGTTGATCTGCCTGTTCTGCTCCCCACTCTGTCTCTGGTGAACCCTCTCGCCACCCCACGCCTCTGGCCTGTACCCCAGCTTGTATGCATAAATAAATAAATCTTTAAAAAATAAATAAATTAAATAATGACCATGAGTAGGTTTCCAGAGAATCAAACTAGCAATGTGAGATTTGTGGGAGGCAGGGACACCCTTCCTCTGTGCTTAGATGCAATCCCCAACCCTTGAAAACCATTCTGCTGCCTTCCATCCAAGAAGGGCCCACTGGACACATTTCTTTCGAGAATCACCAGTGTAGACTTACAGTCCCACAAAGAGTCGCCTTTTCCACGTAGTCACCTGTGCAGAGGAGGAAATGGTGCACATTCTAGGCAGATGAGTCATACCAAGGCACCACCTCTGGAAGGATACATTCTTTGTGTGAACACAATCTTGCAAGGAGCCCCTGTGCCTGCCCTCTATCTGACCAGTAATTCTGTCTCCCCTGTTCTCTTATGAGAACTGGAGTTAACTCGTGCAGAACCCCCTCTGTCTGTGATGACTCAATTCCTAAGCCACAAACTTAACCAGTGCTTCAGCTTCTGAGAACATCTTCTCTCCACCAGCTGGATCCTCACCACTGACCTCTGGGGCTTTATGATAAAAGACTCTTCACATCTGACCTCGTACTTCCCTCTTCCCTCAACTCCCGGTCTTACTCAGGCCACCCACCCTGTCTCAAAGCCCATGTTTCTGCACATTGCATCATCACAGCCCTTCCTTACGTGCTGCTGCTGATGGCTGTCACTCTCCTGGCCCTTCAAGCCACTAGCCTCTTTCAGCTTCCTCCCCTCAAATCTTGTAATTTAGCAACACTCTCCTCCCTCCTTTCTCTCCAGGTTTCCTTAGCTCCTAGTGGTTTTAACTGATGTAAGTCTAGCCCCTCTGTGCATCCGCTATTCTTCACGGTTGATGCAGGCATCCTGAAGACAGAGATCAGGTCTATCAGTCCAGACCACACCATTCCCCCAGTGTCCTCTCCCTAGAAGTTTTATACTGCTCATTGATTGAGTAATGGACGGTAACATGGCTGTCCCAATTCCACAGACAACTGACCACTTTCTCTCTTTTCTGAGCAGTTTGCCATCACCGGAGTCCTCTCGATTATCTGTGGAAAAAAATCAACCAAATCCTTTGTAAGTATGAGAACCAATACATCTCAGCTGCTTGGAATACAAAGAACCTCAGAATTAATTCTTGCAACTCAAAAATCCCTTTGGCACCTTCAGGAAATAGGCTTAGAGCAGGTGAGGGGTCCCAGGTTCTCACACTGGTCCAGTGGCCGAACCAGAAGAGCCTGAATTCCTTGCCTGTTGGACAAGTGCTCCTTTCCCTACAGAGTGGTGTGCTGTGTCTGTTCCAGGCTTGGGGGAGGCTGGCCTCAGTTGCTTAAACAGTGGAAATTTTTATCTATCGTCTGAGCTCTTTACAGCTCGTTATCTTGGACCTTAGTGGGAGAAATGAGCCTCCCAGCACAAGCGTAGATGTATTTTTTTTCTGGAAAAATTTGCCTCGCAATGAGTCAGTTTCCTTCAATGGCAAGGGCAGAGATGTGTAGGCTTATCTCTGTGGCTATCTCCTGAACCCCCTCAGAAACAGAGTGCAGCCACTTTCCTGACAAAGGTGGGGGGGGGGGGGGCGGGAAGCAGCGAAGGCTTTTGAGCCTCTCCCTGACAACTGCCCCCTCTCCGCTACCACACGCCCACAAAGAAGACTTAGGGAAACGCACATCCTGACCCAGGAAGATCCAGGGTCTGGCTGGTCTTGGCTGATGGCCCCGCGTGGCTGACGCCATGGCCGGAGTCTGTGCTCGGCTTCCGAAGACCTCAGAGCGCAGGCTGGGGGCGGGGTCCCGGGCGGGGCCAGGAAGCTTGCACCTCCACCCTGCCTTGTCGCCCACGTGTCTGAGTTCTTGAGAAGGCTGTTCCCTGCTCCTTTTCTCATTTATAAAAGGTGGGAGATGAACGTGTGCATCTCAGAGGTGGCTTCCCAAGCACCCAGAATACACCCAAGGGGAAAGCCATCCTTGGGGTGACCTGACATGATGGGGGTGCTTGCGGGGGTCGCAGGACAGCATGTGGATTCCATTGCCCAGGGTCCGCTCAGTCTACTTTTCCTTTGGGGACTCAGCCTCCAAGACGCGCAGCTGCAGGGCCGGGGGGAAGGGCGGGGCTGTCCTCGGCACACAGCGCCACGCAGGAAGGAGAACGACACATCAGTGTCCTTGCAAAGGAGTCACAGCCTCCAAGAACCGTTTCCCACTGACAGTGTGGTGAGTGGGGGCTCGTGGGCCTCTCCAGCTTGCCTCTGCCCTTCCCCTGAAGCTGCTTCTCTCCGGAAGGAGAAGCCATAAATGGGCTTCCCCAGAAAGGACCAAAATCCATATTCTAGAAGCTCTTAAAGCAATAGAATGGTTCCAAGGCTGTCCAGGAAGTCAGAGGAGACATTGCAGTGGCCTGGGCAGTCTCACCTCTGTCCTCAGCTCGCAGAGAGGGGAGGAGGCAGGCCTCTCCTGGAGAAGGACAGTTAGCCATACATCCACGCCACAGACGTGTACTCATGACGTCAGGTGAAAGCGTGGAGATTGCAGAGATGAACAGGCCCCAGTCTGTGCCCCGGGGCGCCCAGATTGGAGGGGCAGCGAGCGCCGGTGGAAGCCCCTTACAGGAAGGGGTTGGGGGGGAGGGCAGATACTGTGCTGCTCCGGCTGGATCCTGACGCAGAGTTTCTCCTGCAGGCGCAGAGCAGCCTGGCCTCCAACGCAGCGAGCGGCGTGTTGGCGGGGACGGGCTCGTCTTCCTGGTGTACAGCCTGCAGGCCATGCGGGCGCGCTCTCCACAGTGTGCCTCAGAAATGGACACTCTCTCCTCCCTGCCTTCTACAGGCTGCTATTACTCAATAGCTGAAATCAAGAACTGCCTCCTGCGGGGCGTCAGCCTCACAGTAAGTGTTTCAGAGTGAACATCCTGTCTCAGCAGTCTTGTTTCGTTGATCTGCCTGTCTGGAAGCAGCGGAGAAAATGGTGGTCAAAAGGGACCTGTCAGCAGACGGTGGGTAGGAAGAGGCACGTGGTGTTGGGTCAAAATGGGAAATCGAGCAGGGAGTGGGTCGCCTCTCCCCTCCGTGATCTTTCTCAACAAATATTCCACCTGAACAGGTTTCTCTCTCCAGGTGCCCGCTTTTGTTGAGTAGGCATTGCCCCCTTAAAACAGGCAGGTGTATCCCTGCCCCCCAATTTTATTTAAATTTGGGATCCGTGTATCCGATATCAGGTTTGGGTGCAGAGCACACAATTGTTGTACTTTGGCCTAGCAGACTGCAGAAGAGGAGGGGGCGGGAGAGGGCCCACCGTGGACTTTACTCCTTGTTGGCAGAAATGCCAGCCTCTCCGGGCAGCCTTGCCCTTGCTCCCTTTCTCCTGCACTTGACGGCCGCCACTGTTGATGGAGACAGTTGGATTTAGTCACGCCTCGCTCTGCAGGCTCTGAGGGTTAAAGCCCTACACCCAGCCCTTTCTGGAGAAAGACTGTCTTCTTTGTGGGTCCTTCTGGTACAGGCAGGGTACGCAAAGGCACTCTCATTCCTCTGGATCCATCAGTGTCTTCCTTTGGGTCTGTGTCTCATGAATGTGTAAGAGGCGGGACTCACAGGCTCCCCCAGGTCTGTCCACGTGACCCAGATGTTGCCGAGAGATCCAGGAGCTTGAAAAGTAGAAGAGCACAGAGCCCCGCCTGCTTAGAAATCAGCGTCAGGAAACCCAGGAGGTGGGAAAGCCCAGTGTAGGACGGCATTCAAGCCAACCTAAGGGGGTGGGACGCCATCTTCCCTGCTAGGAGACCGTCCTCCCCATCCTCCACGCTGAGGGACCGTCCTCCCCGCCCTCCCCACGGGGAGACTGGGACTTCCTTGAATGAAACTAATCTCAGTACATCCTCCAGACTCACATAACTCTCTGCCACATGAGAGAATTTGCAGCTTGGAAGGCTATGTGGACCCCAAAGGTCCACTCTTTCTTTAACACAAAGATTGCCTTGATGAAAGGAACCAAAACAATAAAAGGTATCCCCAAGCTTGAAACATGGCAGGAAGTGTGAGTGGAAGGAAGGAAGAAACCAACAAGAAAAGCATTGCTGGCTCCAGAAGTGGAGGATCCTAAATTCAGATATCCAGCGAGAGCTAAGACCAGGACAGCAGGGAGGTCTGACTGGGAGCGAAGCTGTGAGAGGCCCAGAGGGCAGAGCACCCAGTCCAGCATGGGACCTGAGCTGCTTCAGGCCCACAGGGAGCACACAGTGGGTGCCCCACCACAACATTACAATTCGAGACGGAACGTTTACCTTATTTGTGAAAATAGACTCCCCCAAAAAACCCCAAAACTAACAAACCTCTATCCAACCTCCCCAGGAACTTCTAGAAACGCTGACATAAAACTTTCTAGGCTGAAATCAGCTCCCCATGCCTTGTGCAGGTATGGTCTCCAGATCCATAGTTCCATATTAAGTAAGAGAACCTCAAATAAAGGTGTCAATTTAAAAGCAGCTCCTGGGCCTTCAGAACTCCTCAGATTCTATTAGAATCTAACCTAAAACACCATTTGGGAGATGTCCAAATACCCAACGATGAAGCCCCTACATAGCAAAGAACACTCCCTACCATCACCATCCACACACCAAAATTCTGTATGAATAAAAATATTAAGAATATCAGAGGACAGCAGAAAATGGAATACACGTGAAAATGATCAGAAATAGAGAAAGACTAAATTTCAAACTGAAAGAAGCCACGGAGACTGTGTTAGAAAGTAGAAAACAAACCACACCTAGAAACGGCATCATGACAATAAAAACACCAAAGACAAAAAAGAAATGAAAGCAGTTAGAGGTGCACGACAGATTCAGCCCAGAATGTGGGATTTCCAGGTGGGGATGAAATTGTCTCTGCTTCTTCGCCTTCTGTGAAGATATCCGAAGGAGAAAGCAGAGACAGGATCCAGCCACGGGATCCCTTTTCCATCTCCCAGTGTCCTCCCAGGCGGGCAGGGGCTGGCCGTGGCTTTGACCCTCTGTGTTCTGACCCTCTGTGTTCTGACTTGCAGGGGATGCTGGCGGCGATGCCCATTTTCACGGGGCTGGAGCTCTTAATGGCGACATATGTGTCTGTCTTTTGGTGGAAACAGGTCTGCTCCAGCCACCCTGCGGTGAGTGCTGACAGGTCACAGGATTTCAGCTCTGATGCTGCTGGTCTAAAGGTGGCAGAAAGAGAACAGTTACTACTCACGCGGTGCCTGTGGAAGGCGACTCTGCCATGATGATATTCTGACACCTGGGATCAGTCAGTGCCCTCTGGAATGCAGCCCAGCTAGAGACTTCTCTCTTTTTTAATTAATTTTTTAAAAGATTTATTTATTTCTGCATACAAGCTGGGGTACAGGCCAGAGGCATGGGGCAGCGAGAGGGTTCACCAGAGACAGAGCGGAGAGCAGAACAGGCAAATCGACAGAAATAACTGCTGAGGGGAGCAGCGGGCGAGGCAGGAGAGGTCTGCTGCCCGGTGTGGAATCTCTCCAGGGCCGGTGTCAAACTCACACTGGCACCCGACAGCACAGCACTTACCTGCTGCGCCACCAGGGAGGCCTCTTTTTTTAAATTAAATTTTACATCATAGTTCATTTTGGGACAGTATTTGATTTCTGCCATCAAATGTGGTCCCCGTACTTCTCCCACCTCCGTGTCCCACGAGATCCATCTCCCCGCTCCTCTGTGCTCTTCCCTCCCCTGTTCTGATGTCCCTCCCCACCCTCCCCTGCTGTAGGCCTGAGAGCCACTGTCAGCTTGCAAGTTCTGTCTTTTTCCTGACCCTTTGTTTGGTCTCTCTATATTCCACATGTAAGTGAAACCATCCTATAGTTCTTTTTCCTTGTGACATATTTTGCTTAGCACAATCCTTCCAGCTCCAATCAGCTCGAGAATTTCTTATAAGAAAGCTAGGTGGTTTTAGCAATCACCCAGCCCAACCTTTTATAAAATTAGCAGATCTTGGATAATTCAGGCTGATGAGCTGGGAATGAGACTGTCCATCTGCTCACTTTTGTCCTGAACACAACCACCCCCCACCCTAAGAATCACCATAGCCACGTTCCCTTTCTAATATGAGTTTTTACCAGGATATTATGGTTCTGTTTATGCTTCCTGTGTTCTTCCTTACTTTCCCTTAGGTTATCATTTTAAAATACTTTCATTTCCTCCAAAACTATGGTGACGAAGAAAACTTGTAAAGGGATTAAATGTTATGACTCAGTTATGATCTCACTAGAAAATGGTGACATGATTAGCGGATTGGAAAATGTCACTTGTTTGAAATAATATTGATGTAATGATAGCGCTGAGACTTCAGGGAGGCCCCTGAAATGATATCGATGCAATTATATGTTATGGTCGAGTTGGAAGAGCTATTACTGCACAAAATTTGGAGGGAATAAATTATAAATAACTGTCCAAAGAATCATAATTTAAAAGCTACTAACAATTTTTATCTTCTCTAGAGCGCACTTTGTTCGCCTAAGTCACAAGATCACACCCAGCACATCAAGAAGAGTTCTTCAGGGTCATGGATATGAATAACTCTTGACCTTCAAAGAAAAAGAAGGAGAAACTCCTGACAAAATGATTAAACTTTACTGAAATGTCAACTACTTTAGACCTCTGGGAAAAAGCTTCTTAAAAATAGCTTTTGTTTTGTACTCATTCAGTGTGAACAATTGTATTGCTCCTGGAAATAATTTCCCAAAACCCCAGGTGAGTAAAATTTTATTAGTCTTCCAAAATTTTCATGAAATGTATAAACTTATCAGAGTAAACTGAACAGAAAGTGATTCGTTTCTCTATAAATAAGAAGAGAAAAAGTGTGGTTGATACTAGTGTGATAAGCCATATAGGTTCTAGTCCTGTTTTAGTTTCATACTGATAGTGCTTAAATATTAGATGTTATGGATTGCATAAATTTAATTTAAAATACTTTTAAAGCATATGGTTGTATTTCTTCAGTTGAATGGTTTAAATTCTGTCATGAAATATGACTCAATATTCTGTCTTATTGAATGACTTTATTTTTGAATATCTGAATTCGAAGACTATAATTTTATAATGTATTAGAGTAAATAATATGACCTACTTCACAAAGAGTTTTTTAATATTGTCCCCTGGGACGAGGCTATGAGTCCTATCCTACAGGGAAATGTACAACAGAAATGCATATGTGTATTTTCCAAGCGACATGTATAAAAACAATCATAGAAGCAATACATGTAATAGGCCTCAATGGAAACCATCCAAGTGCCTGCAAACACAGGAGACACAAATCAAAAGTGTGCTTTCTGACAATGGAATACTATACAGCAATGCTTAAGGATGCTCCAGCCAATGATAACTGCAAATGTGATAGTGGTCCCAACGGGCTATCCCAGAAGCTCTACCATCTGCTTTTGTGTAAGATCATTCCTAACGTTTGCTCAAAGACAAAAATCACCCAACAGCATGTTCCTCAAGGTGCACCCCTCTCATTATATATATCATAATTGTATGTGCAGCCATATAGATAAGTCCCACAAACATGATAACTGGGGGGAAATCTTGTGTCTGCAAGTATGTAGTTATGGCTCCAAGTATAGAAAGTAAACTTTAAATCCAAGCAAAACTAGCACACAGATTAGGATTAAGAGAATAGGGGCAGTGACTGGAAGTGGGCCAGAAGGCCCGTGGCTTCCTAGAAATGTTCTTTTTATTGATCTGGGTGCTGTTGCTGAGCGTGTATGACTTGAGTTCTCTGCTTTCTATGTCATAATTGAAAAGAAACGCTTTTTTAAAAAGTGTCTCTCAACCTCTTATCCTGTGTAATTACTGAGCCTTCCTTGACTTCTCCATCATCAAATTGCTTTCCCAAATTTCACCCCAGAAACCTTAGCATCACCCTTTCTATTTTTCTCACATACCATATCTGACCCAACCTAAAGGCCCGTGAGCTCTAACTTCCGAATGCGCTGGGTCTGATTACTTCTTACCACCCCCCACTACTCAGCCTTATCCTTCCCGTTGGTGTTACTGCAGCGACCAGCCCACTGGGCACCCTCGGGACTCAGTCTGTTCTCCACAAAGCAAGAAACATCTAACCTTCTCCACTTCATTCCCATTAGAAGTCATCAGCACCCTTAAAGGCCCATCGAGGCTCTGGATGGTGCTCATTTCCTTGACTCCCCTCCTCCTGCTCCCTCCAGTCCAGTCCCATTAAGATTTGCTATCACCTGACATACTCATTCTTCAAGAATTTTACCCTTGCAGACCTTCCCATCTGGAATGCTTTTTTGAAATTATTTCCATGACTTGCTTTCTCACTGCTTTCAAGTTTTTCTTCAAATCTCCCAGCCTCAGTGAACCCCTCGCCCCGCTCCCCCCTCTACCAGCTTACATGAAATTGCAACCCTGTTTCTCCTTCAATTGCTTATTTTTTCTCCATGGCACTATTATCCTCTGACAGACTGTATGTCTTATTGTTCATTAATTATATATCTTCCTCCACTAGTCTATAGCTACATCAGGGCATTTACCACTCCCTGCTAAGACTTTCAGCTCATGCTTGTATTTTCAAGTGTGTGTGTGTGTGTGTGTGTGTGCATGCAAACATGTGTATGAATGTTTTAAGTTGGGGGGTGGAGAACCTTGGAGATTCCTCTTTATTCCATAAGCCAATCAATGCAATAAAACCATATTTTATCCAAGATCTATTTCTTATTTATTATTTTGCTGTTGCTAAAAGAAAGTTTCTTTGGAATGCCTAGAGAATTATATACAGAACTATCTGGACTAATATTCTATACTGAGGGAACTGCAGTAAGGACAACACCACATATCTCATTTATTTCTCTTCTCCTGCATCCCCTCTATCCCTGCCCCACTGTCCTATGCAAACACATGGCATCTGCCCAGTTTCCAAAGTCGGAAATCTGTGTGTTGTCCTGGACTCCTTCCTCTGTCTCATCCACTCTGGGGACCTAAGTAGTCAAGAATCACTGAAGAAAGATCTGGTGAGGTCATGGCCAGAAAAGGAGTGAATGATTTCAACCAAGTCTAGACACTGAAGGTATTTACCGTACATACCAGAACCTATGTTCCCACTCTTGATTTTTATAATGCAGATTCACCCAAAAAGTTACCCAAAATTAGTGTCCTAAGTTCATGCCTCACAAATTCTCCAATCCTCCCCACCCCATCTTAGCCAACTCAGCTGGAAATATTCTCCATGTTGGTGTGATGAAGTGAATGCTGAGAAAACGAGGCTGGGGGAATTCTCAGGATCTTATTGCAGCCTCTAACCTCCATCCAGCAAACCTCAGGCACTTAGTCATACGACCCCAAGGGAATGTATTTCGCCAACAACATCAATAAGCTCAGAAGTGGGTTTTCCCCAGTTGAACTGCCAGATAAAAATACAGCCTGGCTGACGTGACCCCTTGATTGCCTCCATGGGGTCCCCTGAGCAGGGGTTCAGCCGTGCTTCAACTCCTGACCGGACAGAACATTAATATACAGATGTGCACTGTGTTAAGTCTCTAAGCTGAAAGCCACTCTAAGCCACTACTTAACATCAGTAATACAGCCCTAAAACCCAGGCATTCGGCTTAAGGACAACTCTTTCCCATCATTCCAAAGGAGAAAAAAGGGACAGGGGGAATAAATTAGCGTGGTAGGCTGTAGAGCGGCCACTATGTGGCGATTCCCCCCCCCCCCCATCACCAGGTAATCACAACAGCCGGTGGGACAAGCAGGGGCTGGGGTGGCAGCTGTAGCTGCAGTAGCCCCATCCCAAAGTGCTTTCACCAACAGAATGTCTTTCAAAGTCCTCTACATGATGGGCTATCCATTCTGCTTAAAATTTAAATACAAACTTAACCCCACATTTTGCTTCATTTAAAATGTTGCTTTAATGCACTTTTAGAGTATAAATTAAAATTTGCCTGAATGAAAATTGGCAGAAAAGTGTTGTACGGAGAAATGCACACCTTCTCAGAAGTCTGGATGTGTAAGACAGAGACGTTCTGCTAGGACGCGGTCTGCCGTTCTGTCTTTATATCAGTGCTGCTCAATCTGTCATGGTTTCACCCCCAGGGCACATTGAGCAATGTCTAAAGACAATTTGGTTGTCACAGCTGGGAACGTGCTCCTGGAATGTTGTGAGTACAGATCAGCAGCGCTGCAAATCTCACAACACACAGAGCAATCCCTTCAGCGAAGAACCAGCGGGTCCAAAGTGCCAGCAGCGCGAAGGACGAGGAACCCCGCTTTCCATGGTGCCACAAACGAGGAAATGGTATATTTGTACATAGTGTTTTGTTTCATGAACCCATTTATTCTTATGAATTAGTAGTTATTGTCCTAACACATGTAGGAATATAAAGGATTAGCTTGGAAAACAAAATTCCAAAAGGCATTATGTTGTCTTTATTGGATTGGTGTGGTTGAAACCAGGGAAACGTTGAGTGGAATTAATCTCACTTGCCTCTCCTAAAGCTTAAAGTGGCTCTGTTTAAATGACAACTACATCTGATCTTTCACCTTCTTCACTGTGAATTTTATACTAGAAGGAACATACAACAATAAAAGGAATTTTATACTACAAAGGAACGATTGAATGAGATGATTCGTCAGTTCTACGTGAAAACTTTCGAAGAGGGTGGAAGCGTGGTATTTTAAAAGAGAAACAACAGATTTTGGAGACAGACAAGTTGAGTTTGGTACCTGCCTGTGTCCCTTAATATGTAGCCTTGGGCATCTTAATCTTTCCATATCTCAGTTTCAGCACTTTAGAATTGCTAAAAGCATAAGCATCAATATGTGTTTAAAGAAAACACCTTCTAAGCTACCTGGAACATATGGTCTTACTTCCTTTGTGTTTCATATGTAGAGAGTAGGTTTGTTTTTACCTATGTCAGCTACACACTTGGTATTTACCACCTGTTTATAAATAAGCTGACAAGAGGGTAAGTCTTTGGGAGAACTGGATCCTTCGCCAGGAGGGCAAGGAGCTAGATATGCTCTAGAATTCTAAGACTCTATGACTCAATGCCTGTGATTCTGGAGTTCTGGTGTTGTATAGAGTATTTGCTGGGGGATCTTTGCTAAGGACTCCATGTGAACTGATGGAACACCATGATTTGGGCTGCAATGTTCACTCACTCATTCTTTTAATAGGGTCTTGCCATTGAATCATGGAGTCATCATCCAAGGTCAAAAGATCGACCCATGCCATCAATATCCAACAAAATGAAACCATATTGACAGCAATTCCTTTTGGACCTCAGAGCTCTCTGCTGGAATTCTTGAAGGGAGAACCAAAAGTTTTGGGGGTAAGTTCCCTCCCATCCTTGGGTCTTCTTGGAAGTGAGAAAAGAAGTCATTTCTCCATGGGTGTCTGCAGAAATGCTTCTCAGAAAGGGGGATAGTTCCGCTTCTTTCCATCAACTCTTAGCTTCAACACATCTTTATTGACTAATCATGAGTATTTCTAAGTCATTTCTTTGTAGAAATAATTGGATCATCAGAAGAGTATGTAGCCCAGGATGTCACTTCCCTGGAGTTCAGTAAACAAGAGAGAAGTTCTGTGTAGAAATACACAGCTCACCCCAGGTCTTAGAAGTGCTTCTGAGACTGTTTTTAACTCTGAGAAACAGGATATTTAGCTGCAATTCACAACTCCCCTACCCCTGAGGAATCGCTAGGGCTGTTTCATGAGGAGTTAGCACAGTCTTTGAACCCTAACAGAGCAGATGCAGACATCTGGTGCAATTTTTTAAATTGTGTTATTGAAGTGGTCACCTCAGGATGTGGTGGCACCTCCCTTGGAGCTAAAAGCCACTGGAGAAATTAAACTCCTCCTTCGTGCCATCGCAGGCACTGGGAGTTCTTTGAAAATGATACTAAATCCTGTCGTGAGCTACCAGATAGATGCACACACAGCCATAAATGCCCCTAAGGGGAGCTGGGCAGACAGCCTCCGTCTGTAGCACCACCAAGGCGTGGCCTGAGGAGAAAAGCTCAGAACGCTCAAGGAGCTGCGCCCACTGACACTACAAGACCACCTGGGCCCTCTCCCCTCAACCCTCTCCCCACAGCTGACAGGCGTGACTGTAAGCTCACTGGGTCACTCTCATCGGGCCCCTCAGGGAAAAGATGAGACATGGCTTCTCCCCACTTTCTCTGCCCTAGATCAGCAAGCTTCAGAAACTTTCTAAATCAAATTTCATTGATTTGCTAGAGGTTTACGAAACTATATAATTGGGGGGGATCATTTCACACCTGAACATATGCACTTGCTGCTTTCACCCTCCACCAGCCCCCAAAGCCAGTATACAATCACTGCACCCCACTTCTCCCCGCCCCCCTTCCCTCCCCCTGCTCTCTGATAACCACCCTATTTTTTCGGTCTAGAGTTATTTTTGTTGTATTTTACCCATTTGTTTTCTTTGTTTATATTCCACAAATGGGCGAAACCATCAGTAACCTTCACTTTCTAGCTCATTTCACTCAGCATCCTCACCTTAAGATTTATGCATTTTATTCTTTTTTTTTCTCTTTTTACTAATTTTTTTCTCACATTGTAGTCCCCACGGTTCTCCCACCACCATATCACCCATAAATCATCACCCCAGTCCCTGGTGCTCCTCCCTCCTTTCTTTGACCCCCTCCCTCCCTTCCCCTGCGGTAGGCTTTAGATATCTGGTCAGCTTGCTAATTTTAACTTTTTCTTGACCCTTTTTTTTTTTTGGTTTCTCTATATTCCACATATAAGGGAGACCATCCAATATTTATCTTTTTCCTTCTGACTTATTTAGGCTAACATAGAAAATTCATGTATATTGTCTCAAAAGTCACATTTTTTCTTTTTTAATGCCCAAGTAGTATTCCATTGAGTATATATACCACAGTTCAGAAGTTTTTAGAGAACTGGGCTGAGCCTTGGTTTCCAAAGTGGATATTGAACGTGGACAAAGGGTGGGTGTTGGGGGGTGAGCCCAACAATAGGGTGCTGTGCTTCAAAAGGGACAACTGCAAAGGGGAGTAGTTTGCAGTCTCTGTTCTTGAGAAACGTACAATGTAGGGGTAGAGTCAGCCTCGACCTGTGTGATGAGATAAATGGTAACAGTAGGGGATGTAGTGGGGGGCCAAGGATGAAGGTGAGGGGTTAGAACCTGAAGAGCCCAGGGGAGTGTAATGCAGGACACACCTTCCTCCTAGATATCTGAGTGGTTAGTAAATGAAAGAAGATAGTCAGATAGAGGGGTGCGTGACGGCCAAGAAAGATGGGTGCACAGAAGCTGGGGCCCCTGTGACGTCATGGGTCCATTTCTCTCCTCACAGGTTATCCAGATCCTGCTAGGCCTCATCATGGTGGCCATCGGAACTATATTTCTATTTAATTACTTCAATTATTCCCAAGAACTTCCTCTCGTTTTCATCACAGGATATCCATTCTGGGGAGCACTTATTGTAAGTACTGTCATTTAGCAACTTTTGAGACATCATAATAAAGATTGGTTTGAATTGCCTCAAGTCTTGGGATAATAAAACCCTTTACAAAGGTCCCCTAAGAAACTGAGCGGCCAGTCCCGTTTATAGGAAGAGAAGCAACTCTTGGGATTTTGCACCACCATCATCATAGTATAACTGCTCTGTGGAGTCGGTGTTTACAAGTTTCCAAAACCTTGCGTGTGTGTGCAGTAAGTCATTTTTTTCTGACACTCCTAGGCATTTTTTCAATGCATAGGTATTGAATGAGCAAATAGCTTTCCCCTTTGCAAACAAGACAATGGATTTTGAGAAAAACTAATAATTTTACACTATCTATATAGTCAGACTCTCATGGCTTAAGGATAATTTTAAGATGATTATTGTGGTTCAACCTCCTTATTCTCCCCAGAGACTATGTCATGTGTCACTCACAGAACCATAAATACAATTTTTAGTACAGAGTTATTTCCATCCACCTCTTGCTTCCTATTTGGGGCCAGAATATTTAAGGGTAGAATCATCAAAGTTTCCCCTGCTAGCACATATACTCCCAGGAGAACAAGAATATTGTCAGCTTTAGCTGCTCTTCCATTCCTGGGCACAAATGAATGATTTGATGGATAATGAAAGAATCAATGAAACCATCTCTGTGAAAAACTCTGCTCCCTTTTGATAAACATAACTATTCCATGCCTCTTCTGTAATCTGCATTTCCACGCAGCTAGAAGTGTCTTTATTTCCAAATATAAACAATATAATTTTGACAATGATTTTCAAACTCCACACACCACATGGCTGCCCAGCCAACAGACCACCTCCTCATTCCCCTGTTTCACAACAGAATTTTCCCGGGGTGACTTCGTGTGATCCGCATTCACAAAAATTAAGGAGGTGCTGGCATCTGCTTTGCAATGTTTTCTTGCTTTGCCCTTGGCTTACAGCCCTACGTCCGTTTGTGTCCTAGAGCTTCACAAATGATGTGGGGATACCACAGAGATCCCTCTCATTGAAAAGGTATTTACTGAGCACCTACTGCTTTTCTTCTAATTAGATGGAGTTTGTCACCTATGAAAGAAGCTACAAATGAGGACGTAAAGTAGCCATAGACGGGCCGTTTTATGGACACAAAGCGCGTAGAGCGCAGTTCCAGGCGCACTTGCGGGCTTGTATGGCAGACTCGGGTGTGGGGATCAGGGACCAGCTCATGGGCATTGCTTGAGTGAGGTGAAAGGAGAGCATCCTCGGGCAAAGACAAAATATGAGCCCAGCAGGGACTGGATATGGGGAGAGCAATAGCAAGATGAGGGAGTGGCAGCGGTACAAGATGGGGCCGGCAAGGTGGGCTGGAGGCAAAGGAGGCGGCCCGTGTGGTCACACTGAGAATGTGAAACTAAACGAGCGCAAGGGAAGAGGGAAGTGACATTTGAAGACTTCTCATGCTTTAAATAGTATGTGTTTTCTGAGTGAGAAATGAATTCAAGACCCATAAATGAATTCAGACCAACCAGGGGGGATCAGGAGGCTGCCGGGATCCAGGCAGGGAAGAAGTCGGGCGGCAGAGCGGGACATAGAGGAGGCGTTGATCGGCTCGTGATCCTGAGGGGCGGGGGGCGTGTGGAGGGGGTGTTTTCAAAGGCTAGGTTGCCTTGGTAGCATACCTCCAACAGGTAGGATCCTGTACCTCTGAGTCATACACAGTGTTGGAAACCAGTGTTACCTCAATCAATAATAATAATAACAACAATGGTAACTGCGTGTCACTTCCAAGTCCACTTCAGCACCTAGATGTTCCCAGGGTTCAATACCAGCTCCTGCACGAGAGGTTCCTATGCCTAGAATATTAATATAAATATATACATAAATAAACAAGTGGATCCACTTTGGGTGAGATTCTCATTTTCCTTGACTGGTACTATGCTCTCTCTGTTCCTGAGAAAGAAGCAACTGAAATAGCTGCACCAGATATCAGCCCCCACATTGGAGCTGAGAAGGTCCCCCTGTCTGCTTGGAGCAGACACAGCTCACCCTCCCCTCTTCCAGGTCTAGTGCCAGAATTACCTTTGTTTTTGGAGACCGGTTGAGGCAAGCATCTGAATGGAGTTTTGGACCTTAATGGGGGACTCACCTCCTCCAGCTGACTCTGGCAAAGACTCCCAGCAGTGTTATTTTCCTAACATCAGGACCTGCTCTCCTTCCCCTCAGTGGAAACAACAGATGTTCTGTTCACAGTCCTACAGATCTCAGGATAATCTGCCGAGGACGTCATCGTTAGGTGATAAGTGCATCACCTGTTAACCTTTCCTTCTCTTCTTCTCAACAGTTCACCCTTGCAGGACACCTCTCAGTAAGCAATAAGATGGAGAAACGTGTGGTAAGTCACTTCGTGAGTTCTACATAATTTTAAATCTTCTATCTTAGTGTATAAAACTTTATTTTTTTTAAAGATTTATTTATTTAAACATACAAGAGCTGGAGTGTAGGCCAGAGGTGAGAGGATTCAGCAGAGACAGAGTGGGGAGCAGAACAGGTGGATCCACTGAAACACACTGCTGAGGGGAGCAGCGGGGAGATAGGAGAGGTCTGCTGCGCCATGTGGGTCAGCTCTCTGGCCGGAGATCGAACTCGTGCTGCAGTGGCTGCCAACAGCTTCATAGGCTGAGCCGTAACCCCTTGTGCCACCAGGGAGGCCCCCAGTGTATAAAACTTTAAATAAAAGATCTCCTGGGAAAATCTTTACACGTCAGATTTTCAGTTCAGCCCATTCCTATTTGTCAATGTCACCATTAGTCTCCCATCCTCCCACTGGTCCCCATTTCCCTGGGTCAAGAAAACTCAGCGACTCGCTACTTACAGGAAGGCATTCTCCATTCCTCCACGCAGTGGCTCTTAATTGGGAGTAATTCCTACCCCACAGCCCCTGGGAGAATTTGGGCACTGAAGTCAAGAAAGGAAACTTTTAAACTTACTGCAAATTTGATGCCAGCTGTAAATATATTAATGTTTGGTTTGGTTGGTGTTTGAACCTCCATGGGAGTGAAGGCAAGCCACGTGGAGGCAGGGCTAATGCGTCTGTCTCTGTGCCTCTGAGGTCTCAGGCAGTGCTTGGCACACCCTGGCACACAATGTAAAGGTGTCTTCAAATAAATTAATGACTAGATACTGCCCTAAAATTCGGTGACATCGTACTCATTTTTTTTTAAGATTTGTTTATGCATACAAGAAGTAAGGTGTAGGCCAGAGGTGTGGAAGGTGAGAGGATTCACTAGAGACAGGGTGGGGAGCAGAACAGGCAGATCTGCTGAGACACACTGCTAAGGGGAGCAGCGGGGAGACGGGAGAGGTCTGCTGTGCCATGTGGGTCAGCTCCCTGGCCAGGGATCGAACTCGTGCTGCAGTGGCTGCTTATAGCTTCATAGGCTGAGACTTAACCCCTTGCGCCACCAGGGAGGCCCTGTTCTCATTTTTAAAGATGGAAATTGAAATGTCAAGGGACTAGTGACCTTTTATGAGGTCCTAGTTTCAAGGTCTAGTGACAAGACTGAGATATTTCTAACACACCAGTTCACGCAGATTATGAGAGATGGTATGGGGAAAATGAACATTTCCTTTGCATTCATCATAGAGCACCCATTCTCTTTCTTGGCACCCTGGCACCTCCTAACCCTTGCTTTGTCCTGGGACATTGATGAGTCACGGTTCCATTTATCAAGCCTTTCAAGCAAACCACCTGAGGGAGCAGCTGATTCCTGAAGTTTATCTGCAAAGAAAATAAAAAGCACTGACAATTTCTTGCAAGGTATTTTGGCTTGGTTTGGTTTTTGTTTCCTTTTTTAATTTCAACTGTTTTCCAGGGACAGTGTACCACTGCCATCTCTGTTATCAGTTCCTTGGCGGCTGTAGCTGGCATCGCTCTGACCATTATCACCTACAGACAGCAGCACATGCACTGCCAGGGGCCTTCCCTTGAAGAAATATGTGTGATCGGCAGAAATTTGTTCAATGTAAGTGCCCTCACTCTGAGCTCTGAACGCGTAGCATCTTGCCTGATCTATGTTTGTGATGAATTGTTTCATCCATTTGGACCCCCATTGCTGAATTTACATGGGCATTTACAAAGACTGTTGAGAAACATATTGTGGGATGACATTTAAGAAGACCAAGAGCCACAGTGTCTGGATTTGCAGCCTGGTGTTACTTATACGTTGTAGCTTTGGTCTGACATTTGAGCTTCTCAGAACCTCAGTTTTCTTCCTGTGGAAAATAGAGAAAACGAGAGTATCCACCTCCTTGGGTTGTTGTAAGGATGGTTTAAATTAAAGTAGTCCCTGCACATAGAATCATGGAGAATCTGTTCTGAGACTGTACTTGTGTAACTCCACAATGCCTTGCCTGACCCAAACATCATAAATAAGCTAAAATAGCCACAGCAGTGGACTTTACATGTATCCTGGGCTGACCTCTGTACCAAAGACCAATCCATTGGCAGTCTGCACTGTGGGCAAAGTCATTTAAAAATGCAAATTGCAATGACTTTCTTTAAATACAGAATCAAGACCCAAATCCTAAAAGGCTCCCAAGGCCTGCAGCAGCCCGCCTGCCTTCCCAGCATTCTCCTAGGTCTTTAGCCTGCGCGCTGCACGCTCCTGCCACTTCCCGGAGTTCCTTAATGTGTCAGATATCCAGGTCCCCACTGCTTCTTGCTTCAAATGGTCCCCCACCCAGTGCCCAGTCCTTCCCACCTACCCATTTAACTCCTCAGTCTTTAAGCTCAGTTTAAACATCATTTTGTTGTTGTTGATGATGTAACATTGGTATCCACCACTACATGATTTAGGGGAATAGGGTCACACCTCTTCAGATGTATGTTAACACCACTCCACCATCAAGACACCCCCAGTCCTCTACTATAGTCCATTGGGCCCCCTGCAGCCTCTGCTCCCCACTATTCACCCTCCCCCTCTGGGAACTCAATTCTGCAGTCAGATTTCTAGGGCTTGTTTTGGTTTCGTAAGCTAGTCCTCAGCTTATACCTTTAAAAATGATACCACTTTCATTCCAAATGCCATATGCCATTTGGCAAAATACTATTGTTTTGTTTCTTTATATGCCACATATAAGCACAATCATATGGTATTTATCTTTCTCCTTCTGATTTATTTCACTTAGCCCTCCAGTTCCAGCCATCAATATCACTTCTTTAAGAAGGTCCTTCCAGTTGTATCTCTACCCTTTCCCAGTGCGGACTTAGAGAGTACACAGCTCCCAGTATTTTTTTCATAGTACTTCTCTCAATTTAGTTAAGTAGCTAAATGTCTAATATGTTGCTGTCTGTCTCCTTTCTTATGCTGTAAATTCCACGAAGATTAACACCAGGTCTATCTTGCTTAACAGCTGAAGCCAGTAAATTTACAGTGAACTCTTCATGCATGTCAGTTTTACCAGCAAATAGGAATAGCCATACTTTTGGGTGCATTTCAAGGAAACCAAGATTCAGAGAGATTCAATCACTGGTCCAAAGTTAAGTTGATTTTGCACCCAGTTACACCCAGCTCTGTCTGTCCCCAGAGTCTAAGCCTTTACCCCAAGCCGTTTCTTCTCTAAAGGTGACTTTAGGGGCCTCCCTGGTGGCACAGCGGTTGAGCGCTGCGCTGTGGAGCTGTAGGCAGCAGCGATGCGAGTTCGACACCCAGCCAAGGAGAATCCCACATGGCTCGGCAGACCTCTCCTGCCTCGCCCACTGCTCCCCTCAGCAGTGTATTTCTGATCTGCCTGTTCTGCTCCCCACTCTATCTTTGGTGAACCCTCTCGCCACCCCACACCTCTGGCCTGTACCCCAGCTTGTATGTATGTATAAATAAATAAATCTTTAAAAATATATAAAAAATAAATAAATGTGACTTTAAACCAGAGCGTGCAAAATGGCGTATTCCCACCTGGCAGTTTTACTGCTAACCTGCCTGTGTCACTCATTTAAGATAGTCGCCTGACTACTAAAGGAGTTTGTTACCCCTGCTTATCAGAAAGACATAAGGAGAAAATTCAATCTCTTTTAGTTACTGGTGGCTACAGAGACATCTAAGATTTATTTATTTATACATGCAAGCTGGGGTACAGGCCAGAGGCGCAGGGTGGCGAGAGGGCTCACCAGAGACAGAGTGGGGAGCAGAACAGGCAGATCAGAAATACACTGCTAAGGGGAGCAGCGGGCGAGGCCGGAGAGGTCTGCCGCACCATGTGGGAATCTCCCCGGCCGGGCATCGAACTTACGTCGCTGCTGCCGACAGCTCCACAGCGCAGTGCTTAACCGCTGCGCCACCAGGGAGGCCCTACAGAGGCATCTAAAAGAAGAGTTTTCCCAGATGTGGTCATAGTGTGTAACTGGCCCCCGGCTTACAGCTTTAACATGATACTGCTTTCATTCCAAATGCCATGTTCTGACTCTCATTATTTGTAGGGAATCTTGTCAGTCTTACTGATCATCAGCATCGTGGAGCTCAGCCTCTCTGTGACTGTCGCCGCCTTTAAAAGCAAGTGCTGGACAAGGTCAAATGAGGTGTGTTCAATGTCGTCATGAGAGTGAATTCCTAATGGGAGTCTCTGAGGTGACTTCTGGCCTGTTGGTGGGGGAACGGGATTCTCAGAGGCTGAACTAAAACTTCTAAATTTAGGAAGTTCAGGGTGGAATAAGCATAAAATTGCAGGCTCATCACCCCCCTTTGAGACAGCTGTGCTTCCTTTCCTTACCCTACATGCTATTCATAGTCATCTCCATTTAGACACAGCCTATAGCTCCCTGCCAAAGCAGACAAAAGACCAGAGTTAATGGAACCCCTATTACTGGAATGTGGGGTGTTTATACCTGGCCCAGGAGCGTGTGTGAGATATTCCCTCATCAGCAAGGAGGCAGTAAAGGAAGAAAATTTAGTAGAGATACTTATTTATATTAATCAATATAGCTTACAGTTACTGAATGCTTCCTGTGTCAGGCATTATGATAATCACTTAGTACCAACTGATGAAACTATAAAGCACAAATATTTTACATGTGATAGAACTAAGACACAAAGAGGAGCCTCTCCAGTGGCAGAAGATGTTATAATTCTGACTCAAATAATGTGGTTCCAGACCCTAAATGCCAATCCCAGTTCCAAGCTTTGTTGGATATTTTTTTCACCCTCAGCTTTATAGAATTATAATTTATCAAGAACGAAAGTCACCCATTGTAAGGGTACTCTTCAGTGAACTTTGACCAGTCGTATATGCCTGTTTAATTAGCATCACAATCCAAATGTAGTAAATTCCTATCACTCTGGAAGGTTCCCTGGGACCGCTGTGCAGTCAATGGATCAGTTTCCTTGATTAGTTTTTACTTTCTCCAACTTCATATACATGGAATGATAAGTACGCTTTGTATCTGTCTTTTTTCACTCAGTAACATGTTTTTAAGATTCATCCACACTGCTGCAGGAACAAGCCATTCCTTTTACAAATGGGTTCACCATTCACCACCATTTGTCTATCCATTTACTTCTTGATGGACATTTTTTGGTCACCTTGAACATTTCAGTTCATATCTTTGTGTGGACACTTGTTTCATTTCTTGTGGACTGTGGAATCTCTATGTTTGGCTTTCAGTAGTTTCACTGTAATGTGTCTTGGTGTGGATCACTTTGGGTTTATCATCCTTGTATTCCTTGAACTTCTTGGATTTGTATCTTCATGTATTTCATAAAATCTGGGAAGTTAAGTCATTATTTCTTCAAATACTGTTTTTACTACTTTCTCCCTCCTCCTGCTAAGATTCCCACAATGCATCTATTGGCCTATTTATTGGAATCTTACGATCCCTTAGGATTTGTTCACTTTTCTTAATTCTTTTCTTTATCTGTTCCTCAGACCAATAATGTCAGTTGTCCTTACCTTCGAGTTCATTAATTCTTACTTCTGCCTATTCAAATCTGCCTTTGGATAGGTCTAGAGTATATTTTAGTTTGCTTTTCAGCTCCAGAAATTATCTTTGGTTCCAATTTATAATTTATATATCATTTAGATAGATAGATAGATAGATAGATAGATAGAAACTATATATATAAATTACATAAGATATATAAATTATATAGCTTATATAATTTATATAATTATATAATTATAAGCTATATTATATAATTATAATTATATAATTATAATTATATAATTATAATTATATAATTATAAGCTATATAATTTATATATCTTTACTGATCTCATCTGGTCACACATTGCTCTATGACACACATTGCTCTATGACACTGGTGCTATCTATTGAGCACCACTGAATGTCAGTCTCTCAGTTGTAAAGCAGATGTAATAACTGCAAAGGGATGTTATAGTAATTCCTTTTTTAATAATTGAGATGATTTTGGAACCTTGCCTAGCACCTGGTAGTCCTAAGTTATCAGCGACTCATAAATTTAAAATTGCAACACTTAGGAGTTTATATAAAGTTAGAGAAACTATACTTCATGCCTCCAAATGAATGCAATTCAGATGAAACAAGAGGTTGGGAAGCAATTAAAAGGTATAAATATCCCTTAAAGTGCCATCTATCCTCATACAGATCATTCTCTCCTTGAGATAAAATATAGGTATAGAAACAAATGAGAAGGGTGGGGAATGAAAATGTGTAATGTCAGAGAATACGGAGAGTCTTATTTTAGGAAAAGGCTGCCATTAATCAATTAGGTCACCATTCTTAGGTTAATTAATCACTAAGAGTTCCCCAAAGACTCAGAAAGGGCTGCATTGCTAACCCCTCCCAAAAACAAATTGCAGAAAAATTGGAACCATTGACTAAAAGTTATATTATATGTTATTACTTAGCTGTTTAAAAAATTCCGGTAGTTCTCACTTGTCTATGAGGACAGTCCAGATCTCCTCGCCTAGCATCTTAGTCCATTCAGGCTGTTGTAATAAAATACCCCGGACTGGGTGGGAGGCCTTAACAACTAATGTTATTTCTCAGAGTTTTGGAGAATGAGAAGTTCCACTCAAGTACCAGTAAGGCATCAGGAGACTCAGTGTCTGCTGAAAGCCCTCTTCCTCGTTCGTAGACAGCCATCTTCTCTCCTCTCGAGGTTCAGGGGCAAGGGAGACGTCAGGAATCCCTGTTACAAAAGCATTAATCCTATTTGTGAAGGCTCCACCCTCATGATCTAGTCACTTCCCAAAAGCCCCACCTCAAAATAAAATCACACTGGTGACCAGGTTTCAACAAGACAACAAGGACAAATATAATCATTTCATCTCTGGCACCTGCCGTCTAAGAATACCTCACCATCATTGCTATCACACTATGCTGTAGTTCACTTTGCATTTTTGTACCCACCGTTTCCACTGTCTAACCTGGAATTTGCATATCATCTTTCCTCCTCTTATCCTTCAGCCTGAGGAATTCCTACTTATCCATCAAGACATAGATCAAATAAGGCCTCTTCTGTGAAGCTTGCCTGTCTCTCTCAGAATTAGATCATCTTCTACAGTCCCCCAACATATTCAGTACCAATTCCTATATTAGCATTTACTGAACAACTTTTGTTAGCTATCTATGTAATGCTCTAGCTAGAACAGTAAGCATCTCATGGACAAAACCAACATCTAATTATCTTTGTCTTTCAGCATCTAGTTCATCTAGTAGGTGATCAATAAATGATTGTAAACCTGAACATATGAGCATTGAATGGATGATTTTAAATGTCTTAGAAGTTTTTTAATAGTATTATGAAAAGAATATTTCAGATAATTACATTCCCCAGTTCGGTATTTGAGATAATAGAGGCAATGACTTGTCCAAAATGAAATTAGTGAGTTGATGGTAAAGGCGATATTAGTTTACTGACTTACCATCTAGATGTTATTTCCCATCTACTGTCTTAAGACAGCGATAAAGTGATTTGGGAATGCAAAAAGGGAAAAATCAAACATGATTATGTTACAGTAACGTTTTCCACACTCCCTTGGTTTCACAGATTGTGTTTTTCTTGCCTTCGGATTTTGCTCAAGATAGTGAACTATCTGTTACAGATGAAAATGCTATATTACAATTTGAGCTTCTGGAAGAGGCTTCCAGGAATGATTCAATTGTGAATATACAACCTGTTTTCTTTGGAGGATATACTTTCTACAAATTAAGACTCTCAAGAACTCCATTAACCTTCCAACAGTCAGGGAAGAAAAGCAGCAATAATTACTATGTACCTTCCATAAATTTGCCAAATGAACAACGAAAAAGTAACCTTCTACCTTCAAAACTTTATGAGACAGGACCTGAGATAAAATCTTCTCATGCCACATTAGTGAAAACCCCCTCAGGAAGTCATAAGAAATCTAAACAAGTTAGTGATGAAGACCTAAAACTTGGTATTGGACAACCTCCAAAAACACAAGCCCAATTATCACAGGACCACATCTTGCCACACCAAGTTCTTTCATCCCTTTCTATACAACTCCAAGCTTTACCACCTCAAGGCTCATCATCCCAATTTCTGTCAGCCCAAACCCTGTCAGTACAACAGTTGCTATCTGAAGTCTCAAAATCCCACATCAAAAAGTCTCTTTCCTTGTTCTCTGATGACAAGCCATCCCAAGATCTGTTACCCCAGGACAAAACATCCCAAGTCACACCATCCCAAGGCAGAACATCTCAAGAGGGAACAACCCAAGGCAGAGCATCCCAAGATACAACATCTCGAGGGATAGCATCCCAAGATTTACCATCCCAAGATCAACTATACCAACTACAACCTATCCCAGCACAAACCAGGGTAGCTGAAACCAGGGATAGCCTGTTAACAGACAGCACGCAACTCGCTGAGCTGCAATCAGATCTGAAACTACAAAAGATGCAATGTGATGACCAGGAAGGGTCACATATATCATATCAAGACCTTCAATCAGAAGTAATGTTACTTACCCAAGGCTGGCAACATAAAGAACTTCACAGCAAAAAATACTCAAAATGGAATGCTTTAGATAGTAAAGACAAAGGTCAACAATCCTCAAAGAAGAGATCCTTAGACCGGCACCTCAGAGGCAGAGTATCGCCAAAGAAATACTCTGCAGACAAGCAGGACCCAGGAAAGCAGCCCTCAGATGAGCAAGCTAAATATCTGGTTCAAAGCGACCAATGCCTAAAGGAGCAGCCTCCCAGTGGGGAGGGTAAAGAAGAGCTCAATGAAGTACAATCTCCCGAACAAGAACAGGAGACTCAAGTGGACAGATACGAAAACTGGCCAGTCCCAGAAGAGCAAGCTGAAGAGCCGGAACCTCCAGAGCAAGCTCCAGACAGGGGAATGCAAGAGTTGCAACAGTGCCAGGACTGGGCAGCTGAAAGCTGGAAAACCACAGATTGGAAAGCACAAGAATTGCAATTCAAAATGCAGCATTCTCTAAATGTGGGGACCGAAGCCTGCCAGTCCGACAGCCTCTTAGCGAAAGAACTCCTCTATCAGAAAGCTTTGTTTGAAGAAGCCCAAGGCACGCACATAGGACTTCAACAGCGTTTAGGTCAGCAATTACAAAGCACCCCATTGCAGTACAGTCGCTATCAAGATAAGGAGCAACAAGCTCTTGTTTCCAGAAGGATCCAAAAAGACGATATTCAAACAAGAGAAATCAGAATAGGCGACCCAGAAGACATGAAGTCAGGTTTTCGCTGTCCCTCTGGTCAAAGCTCGGTCCAGACCTGTTTGTCCAATACAGACTCAGAACGCAACGAGCATCACAACATTTCCGTCTGCTCATCTTCAAACAAAGATGATTTGCCTTTGACTTCTATCTCATGCTATACAAAAGAACATTCTGAAGACTCTGACTAACATGCAGAATCTATCCAAATACCATGCTGTGCCCAATAGCGAACCAAACTGGGGAAAAACAGTATCATCTCCTCCAGCCTCAGCTGGCCGTTACCTTATTCACGCACGTGAAAATGAAGGGCACGCAGAACATGCAAAGGTTTTGTTCTTAATTAAAATAAAATGACAACAAACCCAAAATTACTATCAGAAACGTCTGGGGGTGAAGGAGTCATTCACATTGAAACTCCGTTATCGGTGTTAGTATTTTGTCATAATTACCGATTTGCTTCGTAGCTTCGTGTTTAATGAACCCACTTTCCTGTGAGGTTCAGAGACCTGGCTGCCTCCTCTGTGTATGACGGCTTGGAGAGCCAACCATGCTCATTCAGGCTCAAGAGCCAAAAGAGTCAGCCAGGAATCAAAATCAACCCCACCATTCCACTGGTTTGCTGTTTCAGTCCCCTAGCCCCCCAATATACTGAGGGTATATACTCTAAATTTCTCCAGTTATTTACGGGATAGAGTATGGTGATGACCACAGAATTTGATGTATGCAGAGAGAATGAAACATGTATCTAGAGACAAGCAAGGAGGAAACAGGGAAGAACAGAGATGCAGATGCTATTGTAGAAAGAACAACAGACTTGAAGTGCTTGAGCGAAGCTCTAACTCCTTTCTATATGCCTGTTTCTAACTTCACAGCCCTCAGACACATAATTTCAACCTCAGTGGTCCAAGGAAATTGTGTGATTGAGACCATCAGGTACCCTCCATCCTCCAAGCCTCGTTACATTTTTCCAGTTCTCTTTCTCCTTGATCCTTTGATACACTAAAAATTGTTAACCACCCCTTCTTTCTATGGCCTTGTTAGCTTCTGAGTTTATCTTTGTATTTCCAGAGTTTTTTTTAAGGCAATACATTATTAACTGAAGTTCCCATGCAGTATGTTACATTCCCATGATTTAATTTATAACAGTGAGTTCGTGCCTTTTGACCCCTTTCATTTTGCCCACAAACTGCCTCTAACAGTATCAACCTATTTTCTGTATCTGTGAGCTCATTTTTTGTTATAGATTCCATATATGTGTGAACTCACAAGGAATTTGTGATTTCTGACTTATTTCACTTAGCACATGCCTTCCAGGTCCATTTATGTTGTCACAAATAGCGGAATTTCCTCCTTTTCAGGACTGTATAATATTCTATTGTACATATATACCACATCGTTATCCATTCATCCACCAGTGGACACGTAGGTTGTTTTCATATCTTGGCTATTGTAGATAATGCCATAATAAACACAGGGGGGCACATATCTTCTCAAATTAGTGTTTTCATTTTCATCTGAGATTATCCTAACAAGTAGCCCATTGAGAAATTTGACATAAAACTGTAGCACCATACCAAAGCCAGGAAACGAAACTGGTACATTATAATTAATTAAAACTCTTACTCAGCTTTGAGCCCAGGAGAATGGCTACAGTACAGATGGACACCTTCTGGAGACCTGTCATTAGCAAGGAACTAAAATGTTCCATTAATGCAGTTCAGAGATCCTCTCTAGAAAGAAATCCATCTGTTGAGGAAATGCCTCCCTTGCATTTCAGATGCCTGGAGGGCAGGTAGGTACGTCCCATTACCAAAAGGATAATCTTGCTAGGGGTGGATCACAGAGTCCAGAGGAAGATCCTTTCCACCCATTAAACCTTCCATCAATTCATCAGGTACACTTTGGGCATTTGGGAACCCTCTCTGTTGCCCCCACCAACACACACACACACACACACACACACACACACACACACACACACACACACGTAAGTCTTTCCTTTCCCATGGTCTCCTTGGTGCTTTTCTAACCCTTTGCCCTCTCCCAGGATTCAGAAGTGGGTCTGCAGCCAGAGACATGGGCTTTTATGGATCACACAGATATTTAGATCCTTGGGGCAAAGCTCTGAAGTATCAAACTGAGTCCACAAGATTAAATCCAAACCAGCTGGTTCACACTTCTGTCCTGACACACTACTAGCTGAGATACTCTGGTAAAGTTTCTTAAACTCTTTGTGCCTCTGTTTCAGTTATAAGGGAGGAAGACTAGTACCCAGCATGGGATTGTTGTGAAGGCTGGATCACTGGTACCTGCAGGGTTTATAAGAACATCCGGCACAGAGTGGGCATGGGAGATATTTGGACACTTCTCTTCCTGGGAGTTACTGCTGCTTGTGGCATCAATTTCATCTATTTTATATCAACCAAGTATCTGTTTATTCCGAATTGTACAAATTATCTCCCAGATGGGGACTGAATTGTGTCCACCCAAAATTCACCTGTCAAAGCCCTAACCCCAGAGGGATGCTGTTTGGAGATGGGACTTTGGGAGGCAATTGGGGGAGATGAGGTTATGAGGGTGGAGGACTTCATAACGGGGTTAGAAGAGGAGACCCTGGAGAGTCTGTGTGCGCTCTCTCTCTGTCTCTCGCTCTCTCTCTCTCGCTCTCTCCACACACACACACACGCCATCTGCAAACCAAGAAGAGAATTTGCACCAGGAACCAAATCAGCTAGCACTTGACCTTGGACCTTCCAGCTTCCACAAATGTGAGAAATTTCCATTGTTTAAATTACCCTGTCCGTGATTGGCACTTTGTTATAACAGCCAAGCATACTAATGCATGTCTTTTCTTTCTTGAAGGGTGTGGAAGGGAGTGAGGGAATGAAAAGCCCATCGGAGCCCATAAAAGAAAGTACATTTGTTTCTTTGAAGAAGAAAAAATTCCCTGAGTAGTCACAAAGGGAAGTTCTAGTATCTCCACACAAGGCAGAGAACAGGAACTAGAGACTCCATCGGCAGAGAGCCAGTGGGAAATTCCAAGTGCTTGCCTGTGCAGATTCTGCAGAAACTCTTGATGTTATTCCTTTGGAAAATGTGCTCTAGAGGCCATGTTGTGTTGACACTACTTTAGGGCAGGGAAGAATCTAATGTACCAGCTGACCTTTGGGGGGGGGACACCAATTTATCATCATTCACGGGATACCATTAAGAAGTCTATGTCTGTGAAAAATTGAATGAGAGAAGGTAAATTTAGAGAAAAATTGTAAGGGGGTGGTCCTTTCAAGCGTTCTAACAGGCAAGTGGCAAGGGGTTGTTACATCAGGATTTTTGATTTAGGAAGACCCAGTCTGATTAAAAGGATGGCAAGGTGCAGTGTATAAATGACCCAAATTCTCCCCCTCCCTGGATTCCTGTCCTTGCCATATGACAGTCCAGACCCTCCCATGAAAATATGGAGTCAATTACCTTCCCCTTGAATCAGGGCTGTCTCTTCAATTTGCTTAGGTCAAAAGGACATTCAGTAGAGGTTTCATTATAGGACAGAGAGAGGGGCACCCCAGAACTCCCAAACCTGCCTGTTCTAAATAGGTTCTGCCATCTGATGTGTCAAGACAAAACATATTAAGACCTTTAGTGGAAAGAAACTTTAATACAATTAGTGTGCAATACAGAATAGACAGAGAATATAGTTTTCAAATCAAGCACCCAAAGTTCCCCATCCCCTTATGGGTAAAAGTCCACCCAAATGGGATTGACCCAAAGCAAGGCCCAAAAGCCTGCCACAGCCTAAAGCACTTTCCGTTGAGGACCCATAGAAAAGGGTCAGAAACAGCCAGACAAGTCTGGAAGGAAAAGGGCAAAATTGAAATCAAGATGAAAGTTGCCGTTGTTGAGCTCCCCCTGGGTCTCTCGCCCACGTCTGTTTCAAACAGTCCAAGACCCAGCAGGCAGCGCAGCATCTTCACGTGTCTGCCGCACGCGCCTCCTCCAGGTCTCCTGGCTTTCTGGCTCTCCATCTGCCTCCTTGCTTCCCCAGTCTCCTCTCCAGCTGCTTCTCCCTGCTCAGCTCCACCCTCCTTTGGGTGGGGCAGGGAACCGAAAACCTCCCCTTTTCCTGGGTACCACCCTGTTACAATTGGAGAAACATTTGTGAATCAGAGGAGAGCCAAGACCCTTCTCTGGCTGCAGCCACGCCAACAGCTGACCACAGATGTGTGAGCAAACCCACAGAGGAGTGCTCCGCTGGACCAGACCAGTAGAACCGCCCATGTGACCCACAGAACCACGAGTGAAATCAAGTGATGGTAGTTTTCAGCCACTGCGTTTGGGGGTGGTTTGTTCACAGCTCAAACTAATAAAATCAGGGGGCAAAGACCAAAATCGACAGGCTGAATGGACCCTGTGTCTACTTCAAGACGAGACTTATTAACTCTGTGAGATGAGAGGTTTTGTCCTCATTCGTCTGAAGATAGAGAACAGGAATAAATGTTCACGACTCTCACTCACTGGGGAATGACAGCACCTGTACAGGTCGGCTAATACAGCCTGATGGATGTACATATAAGAAAGTGGAAACCAAAGAGGGGTGATGTGACTTGTCCAATGTCCCAGTGAGTTCCTGACCCAATCAGGAGATTGATCAGGTCCTCTGACCCGCTGTCCTACTCCTTTTATTCACTGACTTTCTTGAGAACTTGACTGGTCCTGGAATTCCATGACTATGTGACTCTATGATTCCATAATTCCAAGACAAATCACAGCAATGCCAGTGCTCCACGCAGCCTGGGTACTGAAGAAGAACATGGTTTAGACCCACCCAAGTGTCAACTAAGACTTTTTTTTCAATCACAAAATATCACCCACACCATCATGTATTCAAACACGGCAGACACACCCGTGTTTCTGGTATTTCCTCCAGAAGTCACTGTTCCAGAATTTCAGTCAGTGGATGTCACAGAAACAAGCTATGCTTCTCATATCCCTCATCCGAAATTGCTTTCTACAAAATTGAAAATCGTAGGGGTAAGTAAGGATTTGTCCTCTACTGAAGTTGTGCTCTGCACTGAGTGCTCGTGTTCCCCCAAATTTATCAGGGAAGCCACAATCCCAGTGTGATGGCGTTCAGAAGTGGGGTTTTTGCTTTCTTGTGAGTCACGCAGCTGTGAACACAGATATCTGAGATAATGAGTTCATTTTCTTTGACTAGATACTTTGAAGTGGGAGAGCTAGATCATATAGTAGCTCCATTTTTATTTTTTTTGAGGATTCTCTATACTGTTTTCCATAGTGGCTGCCCAATTTACAGTCTCACCAATAGCTCAGGAGGATTTCCCACATTCCTGACAGTACTTGCTCTTTCTTATCTTTTTGTTGGCCACCGTTCTGACAGATGTCAGGTGATATCTCTAGGTGGGTTTGATTTGCATCTCCTTGGGGCTTGAAAAGTTTCAACCAAAGATTTCTCAGCTTTACCTGGAGATTCTACTTGGTTAAGTAAGGGGTAGGGCCTGATAATTTGCACTTCTAATTTCCAGTGATTCTAATGTCACCAATGCATGGACTACATTTTCAAGAGCATTGATTTAAATAATTTTACACACCACCAAATGCCAGGTAGCAGAGTCATGAAAATACACGGGAACATCATAAAGGGGCTTCTACTATGCCTTCTCTGATTTATAAAAGAGGGTAATTGCATAATCTTAAACCAAAAGGAAATCTTAAGTTTTCAAAAAGAGAGTCCACCTGCTTTTTTTCTCACCATGAGCTTTTCCTCTATTTACAGAGTATCCAGATCCTGCTTGGCCTAATGAACTTTTCTTTTGGAGTTGTTTTGCTTTTCATTCTTGAAAACCCACAGCCAAGATTCCCGTTTATATTTCTTTCTGGCTATCCATTCTGGAGCTCCATTTTGGTGAGTATAGACAGTCCAGTTCAATGTGAAGCTGTGATGATGGAGTTCAGGTGATGGGGTTTGGTGCCTGGGGTTCTTGGGTCCCTCTGAGAAAGAAAGTCATTCATCAGCACATACTAAGTTTATTGAGGAAAGGAGAACAAGGAAAGAGACACCTGCATAGACGCAGGTGGGCAGTCTTAAAGAATAAGGCTGTGTTTTGCCAGGGCAAGAACAAGACTGTGTTCTTTCATAATGTTCTTTGACAGAGTTATTGTGGAAATTATCACCTTGGCGTCAGATTGGGCTGGTCTTCTAAGATCGATAATCCTTCTCTGCCCCCACCTCTGGCTGATAATCTTTTCTGCTCCCACCTGGAAACTTTCATAGCTGGTTAGTTAAGATTTGTTCATTGTTCCTATCCCCAACTCCAGTGTTTGTCCTTGTGAGACCTTCCATCTTGAATTTTTCTACTCTAAGATTTCATCAATGCCAACAAAGATATTAAAGGAGACTTAGTTACAAAACAAGCTTCCCTCCGTTGTATGGTATGCTTTGAAAAGTGCATAATAAAATCAACCTCACTGACAGTATTTTCTCAATGAATTCATCAGAGTTACTGATATTCCATTCACTGGGTCTTGGAGTTCCTTTAGGGATATTTCTTCGACTCTTCACTTAATTTGTGCATTCATCTCCTCAAAGTGACTTACTGGTAAAAACTAGTATTTAGGATCCAAAGGTTAATGACACAGGAGTCCTTCCTTCAAAATGCTCCCAGTCTACCTTGAAAGTTGACCATATACAGGAGGAGAAAAGGGTGGGGGTTGGGAGGAGAGCACAATGGGTTGTGGTGGAGCAGTGTGGGTGCTTTGGTGGTGGGAAAACTATGGTGACCCCACCTGAGGGGAGAAATCCTACGTTGTGAAAAAACAAACAAGGATGTAAAATAATTCATGGTATGCCATTCATTTTTTTTTTAATGCTTTCAGTCTGGGGGAGAAAATGAAAGCATGCAAACAGGCCACTTCCAGGCTGTGTGCTACATGACGCGTGCTTGTGGACACAGAGAGACGCTCAGGTTACTCTTTGGAGACGTGGAGAGGCAGGGAAGGCTTCTCAGATGTAACTTTGAACTGCACAGAGACATTGATTTAATCACACTTAGCCACATTCAATTATTCAATTACATTTTTTAATATTGTTCATTTTTGTACAATGTTTGCTTTCTCCTCTCTGGTGTAGTCCCCATGAAATTCCCACCACCAAGTCAACTACGAACTCTCACCATCCATAGTCTCTTGTGTTCTTCCTGCACCTGTTTTAATCCCTCTCCCTCCCCCTCTGAAAGTCTCCGATTTATAGTTGCCTGCTTGTTTTGTCTTTTTTTTTCCTGCTTCCTTTTTTGATTCCTCTATATTCCTCCTATAAGTGAAACCGTCTGACTTATTTCCCTTAGCATGATACCTTCCAGCTCTATCCATGTTGCTGCAAATGGCATGAGTTTATGTTTTTTGAATGCTGAATAGTATTCCATTGTGTATATGCACCACATCTTCTTGATCCAATCCTCTATTTTTGGGCATTTAGGTTGTTTCCACATCATAGCTATTGTAAATAGTGCTGCAATAAACATAGGAGTGCAGCTTCCTTTCAAATTAATGTTTTTGTGCCCTTTGGGTAGATTCCTAGGAGAGGAACTCCTGGGTCCGATGGTAGCTCCATTTTTAGTAATTTTTTTAATATATATTCTTATTGTTATTTATGTCTTTTACATTTTGTATTCCCCTTGGGTAGCCCACCACCAATTCACCCGTGATCC
>PVIJ01010693.1:0-58778 GCA_004024925.1 Scalopus aquaticus | reverse complement strand
CGGCGAGAGGGTTCACCAGAGACGGAGCGGGGAGCAGAACAGGCAGATCAGAAATACACTGCTGAGGGGAGCAGCGGGCAAGGCAGGAGAGGTCTGCCGTGCCATGTGGGATTCTCCCTGGCCGGGCGTCGAACTTGCGTCGCCGCTGCCGACAGCTCCACAGCGCAGCGCTTAACCTCTGCGCCACCGGGGAGGCCCTATAGACAATTTCTTAATCCAGTGAAATTATTCAAAGACTTGAAGGTAAGCCTTTTTGTATTTAGGAATTTGACTTTATATTACAAACCTAGCACCTAACTTACAGCAGAAGGTAAAGGGAACCGTGGTGGAAAAGTTTACTACTTGGGCTTGGGGATAAGCAGCACTAAAAAAATTAATCCCCAAATGTTATCATCTATACTCTCACCTCTTTCCATACAAGTTTGAGTAGAAGGAAAACCAACTTCCCAGAAATTGTCTGGTGTGTTGGGTGGAATGTGGCGAAATCGGTGTCTTGAGCAGGAACCCAACTTTTTTTCTCTTTCTTCTGCTGGGATATCTGCGTAATACTAATAATAAAAACTGGTAAGTTTTTCACTAGGAATAATAAGTGGAGTATTATGCTTATAGATTGTAAGCCAGAATTAAAGATAGATTGTAAATCAGAAGTTAAAGAAGCGATTTAGTAAAGTATTCAGCATGCTAAGAGAATAATATTCGCAGACGCTATTAGTAATTAGTGCTGGTATATGAAATTATGACTTTACAAGCAAGAAAAGTTTATATCGCCATGTAAATCAACATACTATTTCCTTCCTCAATGAAATCTTGCAATGAAAAAAAGAAGATGACAGCTTAACTTTACAGTGTGCTCGATGATGTAGTTCATTTATGGATTGGTACAAACCTTTCATCTTTGTCAGACCAGCAACAAATCTGCAGAGGCCTGCACTGTTGCTGGCACTTTTCTCAGTTGTTACTTGGACATAACTGGTGGGTTTCAAAGTAATTTCCTATCTTTAGAGTTTTTTTTTTTTTTTAAAGTTTAGCTTTTAATATTGCAGGTTTCATAACTACCCCCTTTCAACTGTATTTTTCAATTTGGATCGAAGGCATATTAATTTTTCAACTGTGATCATAAACAACCTGAACTTCATGCAAAAATAAAACCTATATGTAAAAACTGTACAGGTCTTCAAGCTCTACATCTCAAGAAAACTAAACAGTAGTGCACAGTTTAACAGAAGACAGGTAAGATTACTTAATTCGGTCAATTCATTTTATACTTGACAAACTGAAAATCAAATTGATAATTTACCAAAGATAGTGCCTAGTAAAACTGACAGACTTAGGACTAGGATTTAAGTTCAAAGTAAAGGATTTTAATACATTTTTCTCTTACACAGGTTAATTAAGGCTCTAGATATCTCTGAAACAACTATTGTTGGGTATCTTTTTCATTATTCTTGTTGCTATGAATTTGGGTTGTACCTTAGCAATGTGCTAAGATAACCAGAGAATCATGGTTATCAATCAATGTAAGAGAAACACTGCCACCAAATTAAAACACATTAGAAAATAACAGTAGACCAGTGTAGCTGCAACACAGCAAGCAAGAGGGAAAGAGTTAAAGGAGGAAGTCAGGGGGCAATGGGGCACAGAGTTGGTTGGCTTTGATAAGAACTCAGATTCTATTTCTTGGTGAGATGAGAAGACATTTAAGGTTTTTGGGTATAGAAGTGACATGATTTTACTTTTATTCTAAAAAGAGCATTAGAAAAAAGATCATCCATTGTTGTGTTTAAAGTACACTGTGAAGTGACAAAAATGAAAAGTGAAGAAGAATGAAGATGGAGGAACATGGGAAGACTGTACTTTCTGCTCAATTTTGCTGTGAATATAAAACTGTTCTAAAAATAATTTTTTAAATAAAACACAAACTGGTAGTATTCTAGTATGTGAGAGCACGCACGCATGCACACACATGAGAACATTTAGAAGGTATTCCAATAATCCACACAAAGTGAAATGAAGCCTTGGCCTAGGGGGTCAATGATAGAAATATTAAGTGGCTGGGATGGGTTGTGAAGGCACAATCAATGAGATTTGCTGGCAGATTAGTTATAGAGATATAAAAGAAAAGAGCATGGGACAATTATTGGAGGTTTGGATTAAACAACTAAAAGCATGATATATAGGAGACTTTGGGGCTGGAGGTAGAAACTGTATGTTTACTTTCAGACATGTGATAGCTGAGATAATTATTATACATGTGGCTTATACATCTCACATGTGGTACAGGCAGCAGGGTCATTTTAGCAATGTGAGCATATAGATAATATTTAAATACATCAAACTGGCAATTTCATTTCTGGTCATAAGGGGTTAGTAAGGAACAGATTTATCCTCCTAACCTTAAACAACTAGAAAATTGGGATAAAATGTATGAAACAATGGTTTTCAGAGATTAGCCATCAGACAGCACAGGGAATGAATCCCGAGAGAAGGAAAGCAAATACAGTGTTTTTAGTACAAGAGCTTTTTTTCTGATAGAATTAGTTCCACATTGTAAAGAGTTAAGACTGCAACTCAAAACTTCAGGCTTACTTAGTCTTAATTAGGAAATCATGGCCTATTCAACATGTATTATGAAAAGTCAAGATAACCACATTTTATTGTCAAATTGCTTTTCCAAAATAGTGATCTCAATTTATATTCCCACTGTTAATTCAAGAGAGCATTATTTCTGACTATATGCTTGCCTGCACTGCAATCAATTTATACGTAATTTGAATGTGTTCGGTTATCAAAGTTTTCTAGCCCACAGTTGTTAAAAAAGAAGTTTAGTAGGGGAAGTAAATTGCTGGAGGCAGGCATATGACAGCTACCAAACATCAGGGAAGGAAAAACCCCAGTGCATTTCACGAAAACATAGAACCTGTATGGAATTATTTAACAATAGGGTAATCAGTACTAGTGCTCTGTATTTACAGTAGTGTGACATAGTCAATGAATAAAAGGAAAACATAATTGTGTTCTAAGGATGAAGTAGAACCTATTCATCACATTTTGTTTAGGAAGGAAAATTTTGGGGAAAAAAATGCTTATGGCTGCACCAGTTATTTAGAAAAAACAACTGTAAGTATATATCATTTCCCCAGAATGCTGGTATACGTAGTAAAATGTTACAGTAAAACTATTAAAATAAAAAAAAAATCCCAAAATAATGTAAGAGTCTTCACTGTAACATAAGAGGGAAAAAAAGAAAACAAATAATGGAAAAGAAATATAGAAAAGAAAAACAGCACAAATAAATGTCTCAAGCTGATAATAAGAACTAAGACTTAGATTGCAAATTCACTTAATAAAAATCAAAGAGAAATTGAGGGCTTTCATTTTCATTTATTTCTGCTTCTCAGGTCACTGCCAGTATAATCTTTATTTATTTATCCTGTTATTCCTGGCTCAAGCTAGGTTTCTAGATCCAAATATGATTTGTATCTATGACTTAAATCAAAATCTATGACGTAAAAAGCAATAGTGTAAAAAGTCCAACCGAACAGTGTTTACATTAGTACTTACAATTTCACATTCCTTACACGTATGTCCAAGCAATTTTCTTCTCTCTTCTTTTTTCCGAACCACCTCAATATGAGGAAAGTTTGGTAAGCTGAGGGGAAAATAAAATTAACCCATTTGTTACTCTAAAAATCTTTAATTTAGGTTTTTAAATTAATAAAGGTAAAAACCTAGAGGAGAAATATTTTGAAAACATTCATCTTATTTGAAATGCTTATGCAGTATGTCAGAAAAACAAATATTTCCTCATTCATTCCTCATTAAATATTTATTACTATTTATTAAATATTTATTGCTATTAATTTAATTTACTATACATTAAATATTTATTACTATACCCCAAGTTTTTTTAAATTGATTTTTCTCTAACTGGAAAAAGCACTACATTACTTCTTATTTTTGCCTCTGACTGGTTTAAAAATAACAACTAGGTGAGGAGGTAAAATATTTTTAGTCAGGAAACTGATAGTCTACAACATAGCCAAGAAAGAAAGTAAGCCTCGTTAATTCAGTTTTAGTTACTATGAACCCTATTTCCGGGCTAACCTACCGAAGAACAGATTCACCTGTGTTTTGTCATTTGCTATTTTCTCTTAACCTTTTTTTTGTTCCTTCCAACTACCCTGAATTCTTTAAATAAGCAAATTATAATTTGTGTTTGTTCTCAAATGGACCAGATCCCACTGTGAGCTGTTGGAAGACAAGACTGGTCAAAGACATTGGGGCATGGATTAACGAGGTGAGTACGTTAAGCAGAAAAATCAATCCGGGAGACAGAATTTTTTTTGTTTTATTAATATACTTAATATTCTGCTTCAAAAAGCCTAAAATAGAGAAATCCAAATTTTAAGATAGGGAAATGAAGCACTATGTAATGGTGTGTATATTTGTTTATAAAAGAAATACTGCCAGTGAACTCAAAATTGCTTCAGAAAGTGGTATTAAGGTTCAGAATCAAGATGTTTAAAATTTTCTTAGAAGGATTAAAGATCACCATGAAATATTTCTAAGTACAATCTAAGATTTGCCACCTAAAATCTATACTAAGAAAAGTTATAGTTTATAACATGGTAACTTCCCACGTTCAAATTAAAAGAGAATATGAATAAAATATTTGATGTGATAAAGCAGAGAAAATAATCATTACCACTGTACAAAAAAAAAAAGGTGCTGGTAAAAATTTCTTTAATTGTAAAACTGGTCATTTTCATATTTGAGTTCCATATTAATTATAACCATAAAGTGAAGGACAGTCATTTTGTTTTAACCAAAGTAGCAATGTAGCAGTTCAGAGATACTCTGACAAAAAATTGGAAGCCCCTTTGTACTTCTAATCACACTGTTGGTATTAATCAAGTTCAACTTACCTTTCATCTTCTTTAAAAAAAGGCTCCACAAATGCTTTCTGTTTGACTTTATCTTGTTTATCACCATGAGCTGTATGTTATCAAAACAAGCAAATCACAAACTGAATCAGACCTAAGAAATCATGAGCTTTTTGGGGAGGGAGGAAAGACAGGTTTCAAAATTTCCCATTTTTATAAGAACTAGAGTTTATGGGTCCAAATCCCAAGGTATTTAGATTCAAACAGCCAATTATGATTATATATTGAAATAATCAAAATGTACAATGCTCTGTGCTAAGTTTTGGATATACAATGAACAGGAGAGACCAGATCTCCTGTACTATGGAGTACACTACAGTGAGGGAAGTCAACATTAAGTAAATAGATAGTTAATTGGGGCCCCCCTGGTGGTGCAGCGGTTGAGCGCAGTGGTGTGGAGCTGTCAGCAGCATCAATGCGAGTTCCACGCCCAGCCAGGGAGAATCCCACATGGTACGGCAGACCTCTCCTGCCTCGCCCGCTGCTCCCCTCAGTAGTGTATTTCTGATCTGCCTATTCTGCTCCCCACTCTGTCTCTGGTGAACCCTCTCGCTGCCCCACGCCTCTGGCCTGTACCCCAGCTTGTATGTAAATAAATAAATTAAAAAAAAATAGATAGTTAAGGCTTATCTGAGGAAGAACATTTAAGATGGTAACTAGTGAATAAAAAGAAATAAGAAGTCAAAAGAAGTAGGAGTGGGCAGGGTTCTTAAAGGTCCTGAGATGGAAAAAGTTGGCTATGTTTTAAGAACTAAGAGGCCAGTATGGGTGAAAGCAGTGCGCT
Organism: Scalopus aquaticus; assembly: GCA_004024925.1. Lineage (NCBI taxonomy): Eukaryota > Metazoa > Chordata > Mammalia > Eulipotyphla > Talpidae > Scalopus > Scalopus aquaticus. The sequence goes on along the minus strand of PVIJ01010693.1, from coordinate 53,051 downwards.
GTGGGAGATGAGGTGGGCAGGTACCAGATCAGGAGTTTGAATTTTACTGTAAGTGCAGTGGGGAGCCACAGAAGACTTTTTGAAAGAATCAGCTTTATCAAGGTATAATTTACACTGATTTCTAAGTGTCCTATGATGAATTTGGACAAATGTATACTCCATCATAATTGCTACCCAAAACAAGACAGAAAATACTTTCATCACCCCTAAAAGTTTCCTCCTATTCCTCTGCTTCTCATAACCAAGAGTGTATCATAGTTTTTATTTTATTCATTTACTGATGGACATTTGTGTTACTCACACTTTCAAGCTATTACAAATAGTACTACTAGGAACATTCTTGAACACATTGTTTTGTTGTTACGCTTTCATTTTTCTTGATTATTTATCTATAAGAGTGGAATTGCAAAGTCACAGGATAGGAGTATGCTTAATTTTATTTCATAAAATTTACTTAACAAAGAAGTTTCTAAAAACTTTATGTTTATGTTACTAAGAAATTTATAGTATTGAACAAAAATTAATTTCTTAGTTTCAATATATTTTATGGTTATTCAAGATGTAAAAAGATGAAGCTGAACTGTTTTTTGTAAGTCTTCTACAGTCTGAAATAATCTAAAATTGAAAAAATCTAAAACTGAAGAAACTTACATAAGTAATTTGAAACTTTAATTGTTAACATACCCAATCAAGCCTATTAGTTAGCTTGATGGCTTAATTTCCTGAACTCAGTTAACAAAGAAGTCATAATTAGAAAGAAGATAGCCTTACCATTTGGTTTCTTTGTGGTGGTTGAGAATTCCTCCTCTTCACCTACTACTTGTGGGAAGCTATCTGGCAAACAGGATTCATATTCTTCATGTGTTGTCCGATCAAACATATCTTCCAAGCTATCATTCATTTTTCTTTCTTTGTCTAAGTAAAAGAAAATTGGCTTAGGGCAACTAGCAAGTTTTCCACTTTCTATGGAGAATACAAGGGATTAAGTCTCAGCACTTTGAAGCTATCAGCAGCCACTGCAGCACAAGTTCAATGCCTGTCCAGGGAGTTGACCCACATGGCGCAGCAGACCTCTCTGTCTTGCCTGCTGCTCCCCTCAGCAGTGCATTTCAGTCAATCTGCTTATTCTGCTTCCCACTGTCTCTGGTGAATCCTCTCACCCCCACACCTCTGGCCTACACCCCAGCTCTTCTATGCATAAATAAATAAAAATCTTTAAAAAAATAAAATAAATTATCAGGAGTGATTTATTATGTAGCAATAGTACTGTTAACACCATATTTCCCCCAAATTATCTCTACTCATTACCTCAAGTTCCAATCTCACTTCTACATTAGATATATATATATATATAATATATATAATATGTATTATTATATATATTATATAATATTATGTATAATATATGATATTATATATATAATCCACATAATATATTTGGGAAATTATCATTTTAGAGTTAACTAGGTAAACTTGAAACCAAAGTAGTCATACTACTTTAGTTTCCAGAAACAAAATAATCTCAAAAGCAAGAAAGTTATTTAAGTGTCCTTCATTACAAAAGAAATCACTATTAAGGTTTTCTTATTTTTTTATTTTAATAAACACTGTCCTCCTAACACAGACGTATGAATAGTCTGTCATTGCTAGAGAACAAGAATTAAGGCAAGGACTACTGAAATTTTCTCTCATTACATTCAGGGCAACAAGAGAGAAAATGTTTCAAAATAAATGAGAATAAGATTGGTTGTTTTATTACTGGTCCCTGAGCAAGTAGACTTCAGGACACTGAGCTGAAGACAGGGAATGCAACTACATCTGAATTCCTTACAGTTTCTAACATATTATCACTAGGCAATGCTCTACTTTAAACACTGCACACCCACATGGTAGGTCCTAATCCTGTAACACATAGGGTGATAAATGAACATTATTGCCATCTAGTTGAGCTCATGCCATATGCCTCTATATATATGGTGAAAGTGGTGCCAACAAAAACTTTTCCATTACTCTCACATCTTTTGGAAAATCAAGGCTTTAGATAGAAAATTAACAGTTTCCCATTACAAAGGCCTGTTGAAGCTTAATTGAGCTAAATCCCCCTTTCAGCAGAAAAAGGCAGAGTAACTCAGCACAGACATTATCATTGTTAATTTACTGCTAATTTGTAAATCTATACTAATATTTCTCACTGCAATCTCTACTCCCTCACTCCGTCTTTTTTCCTCATCAGACTGCTTTAGAAAATCATATTTCTAAAACAGGACTCTCGAGATTCCCCTTTACAATTTTTTAATTAAAAATTATTTAAACCAGAGATCAGCAAATTTTCTCTAAAAGGGTCAGCCAGTAAATAATTTAGGCCCCTGAGGTCATAAGGTCTTTGCAATAATTACTTAATTCTACTGTCCTATCTCTCTAACAGCCACACATAAGCAATACTTAAGCAAATAGGTCAGGCTATGTTCCAATAAAACTGTTTACTAAACGTAAGCATCTATAGTCTGCTGAAAATAGAAACAATTTGAATTCTTTCTGAAAAAAATTACTTTGGCTGAAGATCTTTTTCTGAAATACTGAAAGTGAGCTTTTCTATAAGAAATCCAGTATTATCAGAACAGGAAAAAAACTGGTTCATGGTGAGGAGGTCATTTATACTCAATGCAATGGTACGACTAGAACTTTCCCTCCACATTTTAATTAAAAAAAAAAAAAATCAAAGCTTACTTGGACTTTTTTCTCCCTTATGCTCTTGATTCTTCATTCTGAAAAGCACACTTTCACTGACCAACGTACAGTCCATGTCCACTGTGTCTCCTCCTGCCAATCTTGACTGACTTCTATCCTGAACAAATATTAAAACATTTTAAATTGTAACAATTATCCTTTTATGAACTTAAATATTTGCTTAGGTTTTTTAAAAAATGCAATATAAATCTGATCACTTTAATCATTTTATGTGTACATTTTAATAGCATTCAATTATATTTACTTTTACTCTTTAGGAACATAGCTTTAGGTTTTATTGCCTGTAAAACATTTAAGTTTCAATATACAATATACATCCTCTCTCAAGCCCAGGGGAAAGAGGAGTAGCACCAGAAAGGGAGGGATACAACGACTCCTGAGCTTTTCCTTCCTTTCTTCTCCAATCTGCATGTCAATAATGAGCACCAATGTACACTAACAATTACATAATCAAACTTGATTTCTTGATGGGTACATATCACTCTAGCAACTGTTAAGTCCTTTATTAATATGATACCAAGTGAAAAAGAAATTCTCAAACAATATAGAATCTGCAGATAAACAAAAAAATTACTTCTACTAAAAAGTGAAAATTTAAAAAAATATTCAAAAAAAGGTCACTGGGAAAATGAAATTTTTTCCTTCACTGAACATTATTTTATTTTTTTTTAAGATTTATTTATTTATGCATACAAGCTGGGATACAGGCCAGAGGCGTGGGGCGGCGAGAGGGTTCACCAGAGACAGAGTGGGGAGTAGAACAGGCAGACTGATGGAAAATATACTGCTGAGGGGAGCAGTGGGCGAGGCAGGAGAGGTCTGCTGTGCCATGTGGGAATCTCCCTGGCCGGGCATCAAACTCGTGTTGCCGCTGCCAAAAGCTCCACAGCGCAGCGCTTAACCACTGTGCCACCAGGGAGGCCCTGTACATTATTTTAAGTTAATCAGGCATATGTTGGATATTTTGATTAAAAAAAAAATGAAGTCAAAATATTTTAGAACTACAACATTTTCCAGCAAATGACTTTGAAGTCAGAAAGTATTAATACCTTTTCAAAAATACCATAAAGTTGGAAGAATAAGCAATTTTATTTTAGTTTCCTGAATAAATAAATGTAGATTTTAAGAGATATGTTATCGTTTCAGGTCTTAGAGTGAGTTAAGAGAGAAGGGTGACTCACTAGAGACTGCAGGGGCTTTGGTTTTACTTTCTGACTTACCTTTGTATCTATTACAGTGACATCCATTTTATACTGAGAGAAGTCTGCTCCTGGATCTATACTCCACTGGATATTTTCAAAGGGTACATCTTGAGAAGGAAGGGAAAAAGCAAAATACAATGAATTTCAGAAATTCTCATCATTTTAAAATATTATGAAACTCAGAAACGGGAGAAAAGTTTTACAAATCACGCCCGGTAAAGGATTTGTATCTAGGATGTGTAAAGAACTCCCACAACTCCGTAAGAAAAACATCCCAAATAAAAGTGAGCAAAGGATTTGAATAGACAGTTCTCCAAAGAAGATATACAAATGGCCAAAACAGATGAAAAGATGCTCAACATCATTAGCCCTTAAAACCACAATGAGACACATTATAGCTGTCAGACAGGCTACCATCAAAAAAGCAAGAAATAACAAGTGTTGGTGAGGAAGTGAAGGGAACCTTTGAGCACTTTGGTGCGACCGTTAATTTATGTATCCACTATGGAAAACAGTATGGAGGCTCCTTGAAAATTAAAATCAGAACTACCATATGATCTAGCAATTCCACATATGGGTTTTTAACTGAAGAAAGCAAAAATGCTAAAATATATGCACCTCTACGTTCACTATAGCACTATTTAAAGAAACAACATAAATATATTTTCATAGGACTTAATGATAGCGAGATATTTTGGGAAATGTGTCTGTATTTAGGTGAGTCTGTTGTTGTGTAAACATCATGGAGTGTAATTACACAAACCTAGATGGTATAGGTAACTATATACCTAGACTGCATGGTATAACTTTTTTTTTTAATATTTATTTATTTATGCATACAAGAGCTGGGGTGTAGGCCAAAGGTGTGTGTGCGTGGTGGGGAGGACTCACCAGGGACAGAGTGGGGAGCAGAACGGGTGGAATGACTGAAATACACTGCTGACGGGAGCAGCAGGCAAGACAGGAGAGGTCTGCTCTGCCATGTAAGAAGCTCCCTGGCCACGGACTGAACTCGTGCTGCAGTGGCTACTGATAGCTTCATGGTGCTGAAGCTTAAACCCTTTCACCAGCAGGGAGGCCCTATATGGTATAACTTATTAAGACCTCAGTCATTGACTAAAACACTGTTAAGTGACACATGACTGTATACAATGAAATACTATACAGCCATAAAAACAATGAAATTTTGTCATTTGCAACAACATGGGTAGACTTTGAGGGTATTATGTTAAGTGAAATAGGTCAGGCAGAAAAAGACAAATACATGATTCTAGTTTTATGTGGGCTCTAAAAAAAAAAAACCATACATACAGACAAACAAACAAACAAAAAAAGACACACTGATACAAAGAACACATTACCTCAGGGTAACCAGGGGAGGAGTTGGAAGTGGGCAAAATGTGTGAAGCATGCATTTTCGGTCACAAATAAATAAGTGTTACAATGACAACATGAGCTCCATTGCTAGTAACATTGTATTGCAAATCTGAAAAACTGCTAAGAATAAGTGAGAAATACTTGTTGTAATCATTTCACATTGTACACAAATGTTAAATCATTTTGTTGTATACCTGTATACAAATATAATGTTGTAAATAAATTGTAATTCAATAAATATATTCCACATATAACAGGATGACTAAAACAAAGAAGACAGTAAGTATTTGTGAGGATGTGGAGAAATCAGAACCATGTATGCTTTTGGTAGGAATGTGAAATGATGTAGCCACTTTGGAAAACAGCTGCTCAAAGATTAAAGGAATAGCATATGGCTCAGTGATTCTAGTCCTATGCTCTGGAAGAATTAAAGAATGTGATTAGGATAAAAGGAAAGTCCAGAATGAAGGATAAAAGGAAAGTCCAGAATGAAGGCTAAAAGAAATGAAGATAAAGAATAAAAGAAAAAATACTGCATATGAAGTACAGAAATACTTGATGGCTAAAGAAAAAAAAAAAAGAGGGCCTCCCTGGTGGCTAAGCCATTAAGTGCTGTGCTGTGGAGCTGTTGGCAACAGTAATGCGAGTTTGACATCCGGCCAGGGAGATTCCCACATGGCGCACAAACCTCTCCCGCCTCACCTGCTGCTCCCCTCAGCAATGTATTTCCGTTGATCTGCCTGTTCTGCTCCCCACTATGTTTCTGGTGAACGTGCTTGCTGCCCCATGTCTCTGGCCTGTATCCCAGCTTGTATGCATAAATAAATAAAGCTTTTTTAAAAAAAAAAAAGCTATCAGTGAGCACATGTATAGGTTTCAAAAAAAAAAAAAAGGGCTCCTTATAAACACAGCAAAATACTAGAACAGTGTTTTCAAACAAGAAGTTAAAAAACCCATATATGTACATAGGCATATGATTAGATACCCATGCAAATGCAAAGAAAAAGAACAGGGTACTTAAGCATGAGGAAAACAAGGTTTGATAATAAAAGCTCTGCTTTTTATATTTTAAAATTCTTTACAGTTTGTTAAAAAAAATTAGTTTTTGTGAAGAAAATAAAAAAACAACTACATAAAATAGGTAAATTCATGAAATGACTATAAAAATGATATGGAAGATCTCAATTTGTTTTCTCAAGCCAGGAATGGATAGTACATGTAAGATGAAACCAATGCGAATCATCCTGTAATTCAATCTAGCCAAAAGATGTACAAAATAGGTAACAATACTTAACTGAGTTAAGAGTGGAGACACTATTCAGAGTATACACACCTTGTTTATCTTGTAGAGACTTTGTTTTAGCAATTCTACATGGATTTAACTGAAGAACTGATGCAAGTTCACATGCTCCATGGACTGATTTGCTTTTTATTTTTATTGACTCAAGAGAACCAGTACACTGAAATCGAAAAAAAAAAACAAAACGCATTAGCTTCTAGATTAATTCACAACCATTTAAATTAGAATCTTTGAACATTCAGTACAAACCTTTATATCATCAAAAAGATCCTCTGTCTCCAAACTTTCACGTGGACGAAGAGGAATCTTGAAGACAGGATTTTCTTCCTTTATTTGCAATGGTGCTTTGTTATCTAAAGAGGATTTACTTAAGGACTGGAGGATGCATTCCTGCAAACTTGGCTCCTCTGGGGAGTCTCTGGTTGATGTATAGCTGCCACTAAAGGCCTTGCGACTTGAGGAAGAACCCTTTGCAATGGGCTTCAAAGTCTCATAGAGATTCATTTGCCTAAACCTGATTTTAGAAGTGTCACTTCCTTGACTTTTCTCTTGACGTTGAACAGTTGAAAATCGATCAGACAGATCCAGGGGTTTATCCATCACATAGTCTCCATTCGTGGAAAAATGACCATCCATAGGAAAAGGAAGAGCATTTTCTTTATCAAAAGAGGCCCGGGGACAGCTTGCTTCGTCTTCGCTTTCTTCCTCAGTTTTCTTCCTTTTGGATGTTCTGCCTACCAATGATTTCAGGGGCGTTGAATGTTTATCTTTTTCCATCATAGCATCTTTCATGTGATCAATATTATCTTGCTCACTTATGGATTCACTTATATTTTTACTTACAAGCATATGCTTATTAGAAGATGACTGACTACTGATTTTGTTCACTTCAGACCCAAGATTAAGATGTGTATAAAGTACACTATCTTCAGATTTTGACCTAGCCTTCTCTAATCTAGAATTAGAAGTATTAATGAAAGATGCTATTCTCAGGTGATTTTTTTTTCCAGTCTCTAAAAGAGAAGGGGACAAACTTGTGTTCAAACTTAATCCACTTTTCACGCTAGAGGTAGCTCCAAATACAGGCGATAACACCCGAGTAGCCTCTTCTTGAGGCGGAGGAGTCTTTGAAATACAATCTGAAAACCTAAAGAGTATAAACATATTTATTTACTAAAGAAACAGGGTAAAAATTAAAAGATAAGCATAATGAGAAAACAAACATTCACTACTATAGGTTTAAGTCTGAAGATGAGGGAGACTAAGATCTCTAACTCCAGTACTATTAGCTACGTGGCCTTAAACTAGACAGTTAACTTCCCTGGGGCTGCATTTTTTGTCAACTGTAAAATTAAAACCTACTTTAATATGTTAGTATGGTGACAAATTAAATGTCATATATGCATCTAAAATCAAAAGCTCTTTTAAAACTCAAAATGTTACATAAATACAGGTATTTTTAGTTAGTGGATAACTGAAAATTAAAAGTGAGATGAAACACAATCTGGTGGCGCAGCGGTTAAGTGCTGCGCTGTGGAGCTGTCGGCAGCAGCGATGCGAGTTCGACGCCTGGCCGGGGAGAATCCCACATAGTGCGGCAGACCTCTCCTGCCTCGCCCGCTGCTCCCCTCAGCAGTGTATTTCTGATCTGCCTGTTCTGCTCCCCACTCTGTCTCTGGTGAAGCCTCTCGCCGCTCCACACCTCTGGCCTGTACCCCAGCTGTATGTATAAATAAATCAATCTTTAAGAAAAAAAAAGAAACACAATCTTGGAATTTCATCCAAGCTTACAGATGCAGGCTTATATCCAGATTTTAGAAATACAAACTCTGAAGGGATGACCAGATTTTTAAAGATTTATTTTTTTATTTATACATACAAGCTGGGGTACAGGCCAGAGGTATGGGGCGGCGAGAGGGTTCACCAGAGACAGAGCGGGTAGCAGAACAGGCAGATCAGAAATACACTGCTGAGGGGAGCAGCGGGTGAGGCAGGAGAGGTCTGCCTCGCCATGTGGGACTCTCCCCTGCCAGGCGTCGAACTCACGTCCCCGCTGCCGACAGCTCCACAGCGCAGCACTTAACTGCTGCGCCACCGGGGAGGCTCCAGGATGACCAGATTTTTAAAGTGGCAGAGTAATAAGACTGGAAATTCTTAAGTATTGTTGATAGAAGTTAAAAAAAAAAAAAATCTATAAATGACATCCATCTTTCTACTGAAAAGTAAAAAAGCCCTCAACTAGTTTTAAACGGGGAAATATTTTTTAAAATAAAATTTAATACAACTAGAATAACAAACTAAATATTGAGGGAGAGAAACAGCTCAATTTCATAATATTTCATTGTAATGGGATATCACAGTTTACAAGTTTTTACCAAAGTACCACAAATTACCTTAAAGTATCTTCACCATTTCTTTTAGATTCCTCAAAAGGTCGTTTCTTGTCATCTAAACAGTGGTAGGGTTCATCTCCAAGAGGGCTAATGGGACCTTGAGATTCCTTTAAAATTAAAATAGGAAGTATACATATGGAGTACATATACATACAATGGAGTATCAGGCTTTCTTAAAAAGGAATGAAATATTGACATATGTTATCATGTGGTTCAACCCCAAACATAGGCTAAGTGAAAGAAGTCACACTCAAAATCCACACAGTGACATAAGGACAGAAAGTGACTGGTGATTGCCAGGGGCTGGAGGAATTAGGGAATGGGGACTGGATGTTTAACAGGTACTAGGTTTTCTTTGGAAGTGATAAAACTGCTTTGGAATTAAGAGGGGGATGTTGCATAAAATTATGAATATTAAATGCCACTTTAAAATGGTACTATGTGAACTTTATCATGTGAATTTTACCACAGTAAAAAAAAAAAATGAAATACATTTTAAAGAGAGAAATGCATCAACATTTTAATACTTAAGTACATTCTATTACTGGTATATAAAACCCCAATTCCAAAGAACATTAAGACGAGAGGAAGGAATAAAGATAATTATTCATACTATACAAGGTGAATTTAAAAGCATCCTTTACAGAATAGTGCTTTTCAAACTTTAACAGGCATACAAGTCAACTGGGAATCTTGTTAAAAAAAGGCAAGTTCTCTTTCAGCAGGTTTAGAGTGGGGACTGATATTCTGTTCTCTCTAACAAACTTTAAGGTGATACAGATGCTACTGTTCTAGATCACACTTTGAGCAACAAGTCTTTAGAGATCAGCTCCCTTAATGTATTTGGGGTGTAAACCACTGACGTCAAGTTAAAGGGAAGGAGAGAATTAAAAATCATTAAAACACATTTAAAATTGAAAACTTAGAAAACTACCCACTATCACTTAAAGATGGAGTTAAAACTATAAAGGACAAAATAGACAAATGTAATGAAAAACCAAACAAAATACATATACATATATTGACTAAAGCAAAAGAATACTTTCTAAAGTTGTATCAAAATAAAACTTCTTTAAGATTGAAGAATTTAAGTTTTCCATTTTTTAGGGGTTAAGAAAAAGTTAATGCAAGGAAGCACTAAAATAACTAAAAGAAAATGGAGTTCAACTTTTGACCCAATCTCTGTGAATTCGGTCTAACTGAACTGACACGGGGACAAAGAACAACTAACACATCTATAGTAGTCCCAAGAATTCAATCTGTTTTCCAAATGGAATCCCAGGTTAAAGGATGTTAAAAAGATCCAATACATTCTGAAATCACCCTAAAGTCTTCTGTTAGGTGGAACAGGGCGGGGTAAGGAGGGTGGAGGGGGCAGGGCATAGAGTTGGCCAAATCCTCTAAGCCACGATGCTCCTTCTCTAAATTTTTACTCAACCTGCAACCAATATCCCAAAACTTTTAAAGACTTTAGATTTCTGGGAATGTTTTGGGTAATATAATGGGAACTCCTAGACACAATAGATTTATTCTAGTTTTTTATCCAGTGGTCTGTGGCAAAAATAATTTTTCTCATATTCAGTTCTCTAAAAACAAATCTAATGAATTCATATTATCACCAAACTAAAGAATTACTTACTGATTCTTCTTGTACTCTAAGTGTTTCGGCAACAACTGTAACTAAATTAAAAGATGACTTAGTAGGATAACTGCTTGTTCCATGTGTTTCTAAGTAGGAAGGAAAAAAAAAACAATTACATAATGGTAGAAACTAGATGTATAAAAGTTTTTAGAAAAGGAAAGCAAAAGGGTCAAAGAACCACTTTACAAGCTGGCACTAGACTCGGTAATTTTTTAAAAATTTTCTGCAAAAATAGTCCAAAATATCTACTATAAATGGCAGGAAGTTGGAAGTATCTAACATCTAAACTTGTAGAACTTTTTAGTTAAGTTTTCTATCTTTCCTAAATAAATTGAATGCAATTTTTCTTAGTACCACTGAAAAAAATAATAAAAATAATATGTATTCATTATAATTTTATTATGACTTAAGATGTAGCATGAATACCAAGACATTTATGGTACTTTTATAAAAGCACACTTTGTGGAGAAATTTTCAGTACTGCCTAATTTTCAAGTTTTAAGCTAACACATATGTATACAGAAATCAGTTATGTTTAAGTATTTTATACAGTTTCATGCATACAGAGTTTCAATAACTCAACAAGTATTTGTATAGCACATTCTATGTTCTAAGCTTTGCTAGATACCAAAGGACAAGAAAAGGTTTATGTCCTCAATGAGTTTATGAACTCTAGTTCAAATAGAAAGGAAAAAAAAAGAGTTGCAATAAAATGTGATAAGCATTATAATAAAGTTATATAAAAGGGATGTTTTAAACAGAGAGGAAAGACTCTTATATTTGCCTTGAGAGATCAAGGAAAGCTACATCAAGTGATGTAGCTGACCCTTGAGAAAAAGGAAATGTTGAAAATCAAAGTGTGAATGACAAACTGTCATTGGACATGAGTCCAGACAGGTCAACCCCTCCAACAGGGCTCTGGAATCCGTTTCCTCTCACCTTTTCAAGGATCTAGCAATTGTTGACTTTTTCCTCCAAAAGTATTCATTTCTCTCTTAATGATTCTACCAGCATAGAAGTATGCTGAACATGCGTAACAGTCAATCTTTAAAAAACCATCATGGAGGGCCTCCCTGGTGCTGCAGGGGTTAAAGTCTCAGCACTATCAAGCTGTTGCCAGCCACTGCAGTATGAGTTCAACCCTCCCCACCCACCCCAGGGAGCTGACCCACATGGTGCATCAGACCTCTCCTGTCCCACCCACTACTCCCCCCAGCAGTGTATTTCAGTAGATCCACCTATCTGCTCCCCACTCTGTCTCTAGTGAATCCTCTCACCCCCTGCAACTCTGGCCTACACCTAGCTCTTGTATGCATAAATAAAACACATCTCCTAAAAAAAAAAGCAACCTTCATTGATTCCATACTCCTCTCTAGCTTACTATCCCATTACCTGTCCCCCTTCACCACAAGACACCTCGAAGGACTTGTGTATATGTGTGTTCTCCACTTTCTCTGCTTCTAGCTTCCTTTGAACATAATACAGTGATCACCCTTCCACTTTAACATTTCAGGTAAGAGTTTAGCACCCAATGATCTCCATGAGACCAAATCTAATGGTTAACACTTTGTGTGCCGGTGCCCTTTAATTTTATCAGCCCTTGGGGCGGGCCATTTTCTGTGCCACCGCATGAATGGTATAAGCATTCAATAAAACACACACAACTCCTGAACTACTGGATATTAAAAAAACTGTAATATCTCTCATGAAACACCTTACACTTTCACCAGAGCAATGTGTAAAGCTTCTAGACTGAGTACGATCAAAGAAATAGCCAGAGCAATGTGTAAAGCTTCTAGACTGAGTACGATCAAAGAAATAGCTCCTAATAGTTCCAAATAAATCCACTGTGGCGTGAAAAACCGGAGACTAGATGAACACGTATTAATACGTGAGCGGCCACCTGATACTGGTGACAAAAAACAAGTACTAATACGTGAGCGGACCACAAAGTGTTAAGTCTATCTTTATGTTTTCTGCTCTGTTAGCACTGTTTGCTAGAGTTGACCACTCGCTTTGGCTTAAGGGACAACACTTTATCTTAATTCTTCCCTCTAAGTGGCAATTCCTTCTCTACTACCAGATTCTTGTTCTTCCTCATTTTCACTATCTGAATAGCTGAAATATTGCCTCCAAGGAGTGAAAAGTGACTCCTGGAGGACAAAAAAATCTTTTTATGTACAAAATCCAGATAAATATGTTCACAATAGAACAGTATGACTATGTTATTAAAATTCCATGGGGGAAGGTATTAAGGGAAATCATGTTTAAAAAGCCTGGGGGGAAGGGTGAGTTTAAATAATAATAATTAAAAAGCCTGGGAGGGTGTTAAATAATAACAATTAAGATAATCTTGAGAATCATTACTTTACATAAAAGAGTGTTCCAGGATTAAGTACTTGAACTTCTCTCCCCATCTGTACTCACTGGCTTGATAATCTCACTCTCAAGGCTTCAGATACCACCTAACAAATCCTATATGTAACTCTATATCTCTCTTCTAAATTCACATCCAGCTACCTATGCAAAATCTTTACCTGAATGTTCATCTATCATCTCAAATAGAATATTCTCAAAAAGCAAACTCTTGATTCTAATCAATCCTACTCTGGAAACCTGCTGCTCCCAGTCTCTTCCATCTCATTATTTACCAACTCTGAAAGATGCCCAAGCCAATCTCCTCTTCATTCTCTGTACCCCAGTCACACATGCCTGCTTGGTGTTCCTCAAACAAACCAAAGAGCATTCTCACCTCAAAGCCTTTGTTCCGACTGACTCCTCTACCCCAGGATGCCCATCCCCCAGATAAATATTTTCTCCCACCCCCCCCCCAACTAGATTGTAAGCTTCATGAAGTTAAAAGTTTTGGTTAGTTCAGTACCTAATACACAGTATTCACTCAAATATTTGTTGAATGAATGAGTAAACCACATTAAAGTCCTGTTTACTCAAAATGATTAGGAATCAATATTAATATGGTAAGGGATATTAATTTATAATAGGATAACATTACTTTCTAAGGTGAAAAAGACTGCTAAACAACCAGTAATACAAATAAAACTACAAGAAAAATATTTTTGGATATTGTCTATTTCAGACCTTTGGCCACCAATAATGACAAATTTTAAATTTATAAAGTAGTAACATTATCTCACTTACTAGCCACTGGAGATTGACTTTGATCACAAGTGTCAGCCACCAAAATTTCATTTTCTTTTGGATTATGTTGCTGAGTTGAAGACTTTGGAACATTTTTCAATTCTAAAGGAAAACAGGAAAGAATATGTATAAATAGACAATCAAGATGAAAAAGATTATCAAAACATTACTTTGATAAGCCAATACAAACTTGTCTTTAGGTACACTAGGAGTGTTATTTTATTGAAATAATTTTCATATCCTAATAAGGTTTGTTCTTTTAATTTCACAAAGAAACAAAGTGGATATCAGGACAGAGGAATGACTAGAACAAATTTGTCTAGTCTGCTAGTATCTTAGTCTCCGAGGTCTCCCAGTGTCATAACATTTTAATATTTCTTTTCTTGTGTATTTGCTGCAAATCAGTAGGTTAATTTGAAATGAATAATGTATCATATATCTCCACAGTCTTTTTCCAGTTTTTATTTTCTTGATATTCTGAAACATGCTTTATCAGAAATTATTCCATTGTTTAAGGATTTAATTAAAAGAAGGACAAAGTAAAGAAAATACTCTGTGAAAGTATTGAAATATTATTAAAAGCCAAGTGAAAATAATATTAAAAGCCACGATAAGTTTTAAAGTAAATAAGCAAGGGTGGATAGAAAAGACTAATCATTAAACTGTTTCTAAAATAATTTGCATGACTCGAAGTTAAATTTTAAAATTAAAATTTCAGATTCAAGTAAAAATTATCAGAATAAGATTAAAATAGACAAATTTTAAGTTATGTTATTCTCATACAATTAAGAAATAAAGCAGAAGCATTTATACTAGATACAAAAGACTGTCCTAATAAAAAATATAGCCGTGATTTGTTTTTATGGATATTTTTACAATGGATTTAAAAGTGATCTAAATTATGTGGCTGTTTACATGTAAGGAATTATGTTCTCTCTGAGAGCAGACCAATAGGCCAATGTATACTCGATTCATGATCTTACATTTTAGTTTAATTATATTATTAACAGTTCTTTTGTTTTCCACTAGATGGTGATGCAACCTTATATAATATCGGGAAAGATTAAGCCAGTTTCCTGGTGTCAAATTATAAAATTTATTTTTTAAAGGTATAGCTACTGTCAACAGTTATATGCATTATAAAAATATCTCCAGGTCTATGTATACCTCCTCCATCCAAATGCTTTCCTTCTTATAAACAGTTTAGGTTAAATATTTTAGTCTTTTGTTATTTAATTTTATCAACATTAAAAAAATAATCACTGCACTATGTCACATGATAAATTTCAGGGCTACATAAAAAGGGAGTTTCAAAGCATTTATTAGCAGAGATGGTAATCTGGGCTAGAATTAGAAATAAGTCTCACGACGATAGGTCACAAAGTAGACTTATAATAAAATAATTTCTTGATTAAGACCAACTGTTACAAATTATAACAAAATAGCCCATTAAAGTCAGTTCCAAAGTAGAAGTAGAAATGGGCAAGAGGGCCTGGCGCAGTGGTTAAGTGCTGCACCGTGGAGCTGTCGGCAGCGGCGACGTGAGTTCGACACCTGGCCAGGGAGATTCCCACATGGTGCGGCAGACCTCTCCTGCCTCACCCGCTGCTCCCCTCAGCAGTGTATTTCTGATCTGCCTGTTCTGCTACCCGCTCTGTCTCTGGTGAGCCCTCTTGCCGCCCCACGCCTCTGGCCTGTACCCCAGCTTGTATGTATAAATAAAAATAAATCTTTAAAAAAAAATGGGCAAGACCTAGAAAGTGGGAAAGTTTAGACGGAGTATACAGTCTATATTGAATTTTGACTCATCTGCTTACTTGACAGATGACCCTGAGTGAGTTACTGAACTCTTTCAATGAGCATATCTTTCCTCAACTATAAAACAAAGGTACTAATAGTTATCTCACATGCCTTCTGAGAATTATTGTATAGTAATAATGTATTCAAGTCACTCAGTCTAATACCCAGAACAAGTAGCAGATGGAAGCTAATGTTAAGTTCCTTTCCTCTTTCTTTCACTTTCATTCAGATAGAGAGAAATAGAGAAAATGAGAATATTTTTTCAAGAAAAAGAAAATAGTCACGACAGTTATAAAATGCTAAGCATTTACAGTTACTTAAGCAATGCACGTCTATACATAATATATGTAGAAAATGTCTCCTCATCACTTCACTAAAGGAAGCTAAACTTAGAGTTGTAACCTAAGTAGCCTAAATGACTATCTTCCTTCCACTAGATTGAATAACACAAAAAAAACTTGTAACTGATGAAAGCTCTTTTTACATGAGATAACTAAAATGCAAAAATTCTATCCTTACCATTTGTGCTCACAGTATGCTCCGGTTCAGTATGTGTTTGTTCTACATATCGAACGTGGAGATTCTCCTTTCTTCGCAGTCGGTTAATACCAGAAAATGAGAAGGCTGTTATTGGTGAATCTGGAATAACATTTTCCTCCGAGTCAAGCTCAGCTGCTTGATGTTGTTGCTCATTCCTAGAGAAAAATAATGACAGTTGAAAGAACATTAACTCAACAAATATATTTATTTATGTTTTTACTTAACCAAGTACAATATGAGAAACTACAATGGAACACAGGGAGGTAACTAAGAGAATTTTTTGCATCTAGTGCTGCAAACCTAAATATAAGGATCAGGGAAGTACTCAAAAGATTACAGAGTATCAAGTGGGGAATACTCTTGTGAGAAGCGAAGTACAAAGGGTAGTTGGTGACACCTGAATGAAAACAATTTCAAATGGCAAAGAAAATCAGCAGAGGATCCAGTTTGAGTAAAGGCATGTTGTGTGCTTGTGTTGGAGAAAGGCAAGCTAGAACGACATGAAGGATAGTGCTGATTAAGTGTGCACAATGCAAGAAGAAAGGAATAAAGGTTTTGGAACATGAAAGTAATGTGACACTCTAACATCAATGTGTCTTAAGTCATATTACGTCATTTCTCTGATTTAAGCCTGTCATATCTCTCCATTCCATTGGAAACACACAAGGTCCAACATGATCCTTCTCCTCTATGACTTCTCTGACTTCTTTCCATGTTACACTCTACTTGAGTCATACTCACTGCTTTGAGGTTTCTCAAACACGCTGGGCAACCTATTTTTCTCAGGATGTTCTATTTGCTTATAACACTGATCTCTAAAGAACATGTCTTCTTCGAGTCTGTGCTAGAGCTCACTCTCTCATCAAGGTCTACCTTGAGCACACTATTTAAAACTGCAACCTCGGGGCCTCCTTGGTAGCAGAGGGATTAAAATCTCAGCACTATCAAGCTATTGTCAGCCACTGTGACAGGAATTCGATCCCTAGCCAGGGAGCTAACCCACATGGTGCAGCAGACCTCTCCTATCTTACCTGCTGCTCCCCTCAGCAGTGTATTTCAGTAGATCTGCCTGTTCTGCTCCCCACTCAGTTTCTGGTGAATTCTGTCATACCCCCGCTTCTGGCCTCCACCCCAGTTCTTACATGCATAAATAAATTTTTAAAATTTAAAAAATAAGTAAAGCTGCAACCTCCTCTCCACATCCTAGTACTCCTGTCCTGTGTTGTTATGGTCTATGAACTTTATCAATAGTATATATACTGCTTTTAACATTGTATATAATTAATCTGTCTATTGATCACTTACTAGAATGCAAGCTCTAAGAGTATAAAAATATTTGCTTCACTGATACATCACAAGAGTAGGGATAAAACAGGTGCTCAAAGAACTTCTGTTGAATGAATATGAGATTCCCGGATTCCACTAGAAAAAAAACTTGTGAAGATCTAGGTATATATTCTTGCCTAAAGCAATTCAGGACCATTGACACCTAAAGATTTGTTTTGGGTTGAAATGTAAAATAAAGTTGACTAACTTTAGCTCAATTAACTTTCCTATATCAAACCACTGCAGATCTTATCTCCCAACCAATTCTTACCAATCTGTCAGGCAGTTAGCTTTATGTGACAATCAGTTGTATCAACTTGTAATACTACTTTCAAACAACATAAAAATATTCTACACTGTAACCAGCAGAGATTTTTACAAAAAGTTAGAGGACGAAGATTAATTTTACCTAACACAGATTTATATCTTAATTTCCTGGCTAATATCAATAATACTGTAGTCTCTAATCCTATATTCTAAACTAAGAAAAATTTTTAGAGTTAATACCTAAATTTTAATCTCTCCCTATAAGTCCACTCTCTTATTCTGGAAAAAGAGTATGCTAAAGTCATATGAGAAAGTCTTATAAATTAATGAAGTGTGAAATCTATCTGACCTTGCTTTAACTAGTCAAGTCACAGTCTACCTGCCTATTAGTCATAAAAATTCAACCCGAAACATGAATGAGTCATGAGAGGAAACTGATTTCCTGGAACAGTCAATGCAGAAGAAGCTTGGATCACAAAAAGGCAAAAAACCAAAAACAAACAAAACAACCTAATAGCTCTAACTTACAGTGGTCCAACTAGGTAAACATGTGCTGACTCTGTTCCTCCTACATCATAAGGAAAATGGAACAAAATCTCCAAGTGTTAACAAGTTTCTTTTTATAAGAAATCAGCATCTCTGATTTTCAGAGCAAGGTTAAATCCATACCAGTTTTGGGTTAAATCAATTACACACACTTGTTGTTTTCCTCCTTTCACTTTTTCTAATGACCTGAAAGTAAAATATTTTTGGTTTTCTGCTTTACTTGTCAGCCTCCCCTTAGATTCCTGTGAAAACACTTTTAGTAGTTTTTCTCCCCCGCAAAGACCTATAGGGATTCAGGGTCACCTTTCATAAAGATTGTAAAAAGTTTTTAACATTTAGGGCCTCCCAGGTAGCGCAACGGGTTAGGCACAGTGCTGTGGAGCTGTCGGCAGCTGCGGGGCGAGTTCGATCCCTGGCTGGGGAGATTCCCACATGGCACAGCAAACCTCTCCTGTCTCACCTGCTGCTCCCCTCAGCAGTGTATTTTGGTTGATCTGCCTGTCCTGCTCTCCATTCTGTCTCTGGTGAACCACTCTCACTGCCCCACACCTCTGGTCTGCACCCCAACTTTTAAGCACAAATAAATAAATCTTTTCAAAAAAAAGTTTTTTAACATTTAGCTTTTTTACCTCTCTTTTCTAAAAAGCCTACACTTTTAGTTAAAAATATATAATTTAATTTAAAGAAGGAGTTACAACCATAAATTTCACTTAAACATTCTAATTTTCAGAAGTGGGAAGAAAAGGAATCCCTAAACAACAAAATGGTAATTTGGATACTCTGATCTCTTGGAAAGCCATATGAGCTTATTACAGAAGTAATTAAAATAAGACTAATTAGGGGCCTCCCTGGTGGCGCAGCAGTTGAGTGCTGCACTGTGGAGCTGTTGTCAGCGCGCTATGCGGGTTTGACGCCCAGTCAGGGAGAATCCCATATGGTGCGGCAGACCTCTCCTGCTTTGCCTGCTGCTCCCCTCAGCAGTGTATTTCTGATCTGCCTGTTCTGCTCCCCACTCTGTCTCTGGTGCCCTCTCGCTGCCCCAGGCCTCTGGCCTGTACCCCAGCCTGCATAAATAAATCTTTAAAAATAAATAAATAAATAAATAAATAAATAAATAAATAAGACTAATTAAAAAAAAATCTGCCATGAAACCAGCTGTTCTGAGAAATGCTTTATTATACATCTCTCAGGAAAGCATCCGATAATGATCTCTCAATATTTTCTCATTGTAACAAAAAGAAATATAAACTTAGTATTAATAGAGAGTCTTGAGTAAAAAATATGAGAAAAAGAATTATCATTAATGAAGAAGTATGCTTCAGGGCTCCATCTTTGAGCAGACTTTGTTCAACATTGTGTTAGTATTTTTGAGGCAGGGTACTGATAAACTACTCATCAAATTTGTGGATCTCAAAAATCTGAGAATAAAAGGAAATACTATCAAATGTAACACAATTCCAGCTAACACGCATCTAATCAATAGTGCTATGATTTTCAAATAAAGGAAAAGGTTAAATAATATAAAGTTCCTTCAACAACCTCTGATGAAGACATGACTCTGAGGCTCTAATTTATAACTGAAACAAGTAGTCTACAAGTAGAGGATTGGGAAGACAGTGACTGAAAGGTTCTAGTTAGCAGTAAACTCAATATAGAACTACCAGGAATATATACACAGTTTGACCACCTAAATTAGAAAGTACAGAAAAATGGAGGGGACAGAACTGCTCTATTGGTCAGATCATACCTAGAATATAAAGTTCTTAATTAACATATTGATAAACTAAAACATGAAAAGAAATGGTACTTTGAAGAGACTTAAGCAATGCTGGAGGAGGAAAAGTTAAAGAATAGAGTACATTTACTCTCCAGACAGGCTCAGAAGGTCCATAAGAGCTGTCTTCATGTACAAAGGCTCATTACACAAAAGAGGAGGTAAACTTGTTCCAGATGGTCCCAGAAAATAACATTAGAATGAACAAATGTAACTTGGATTAAAGTTGTTCAAACAATGGCTATTTGTTAAAGATGTTTTGGGAATTCAATTTAGAAGAGGGTATTGAATTAAATGACTAAATGACTGCTGTAGTCCTTATGTCCTTACCTCCTACAGACTTAGGGGTAAATTCCTTTGACTTTCACTAACCCAGCACAACTACTTTCAAAAAAAGTCATGACCTCAATACATACGTGTTTTCTGTGATTTAAGGTTATGTATCTAGCTATCTAATCAATCAATCTATCTACCTACATGTTCTCAATTATATGTTAAATTTAATAATCCATATTTAAACTCCATGTATTTACACTTCAAAACAACAAGGTTTTACTGAATAATTTCTTGCTAATTACACATAAAGTATCCATAACATAAAAACCACATGCATTAGAATTTGCTACATTTAACAAGCAGAAGTCTGTCAAATAGTATTTTTCTAAAGTTTAAGGGAATTTCAAGTATTAATAGCATAGTGTATAGTGGATTAGGTAGTCATGGGAAGCTAGGTTGTCTTTACAAGATAATACTTTTAAACTAACAAGCAAAAGGAAATTTGAGGAATGCAAGCTGTGTAAGAGGCTGGCTTATGAGAATAATGACTATCTTAAATTTTGAAAGAGAACTGAAAGAAAACTACACATTATCTCCTACATTGTTCTAAGCAGGCATGTCCTAAATGAAACCAACAAGCCCTGAGCTTATCTATATGATTAAACGTTACTGTAATTTAGGACTTCAGCTTTTATAATGTTCTCAAAAATATTAATGAGCTTCAAGAGGTAAAGTTGCAAATCTGAGCACACTAAAACTAATTGGAATTCGTATTTCTATCAAGCAAATGATACCTAATTTCAGTACACTTTATATGCCTTGATTTTTGAGGCATTCTTCTATCTAATTCTGTGATAACCTCTACACATTCAACATCTTATTTTTGGTATTCATAATAATAAAGGCTTATGTGTGCAATATAATATACGACAATAATCACTTATCTGAAATCTTTGGGGCCAGATGTGATCCAGATCAGATTTTTTTTTTTTAATGAAGGCTAACAAAGAGCAGGTATATATTATTATATAATACTGAAGCTTCATCATATAGTCAATGCACTGATATGTTCACAGAAAGCATAGGAATTCTCACATGAAGTGGGATAAATAAAGGACTATAAATTGCATCAGATGAGGTGAGATTAAAAAAAGAATCTTTTGGGTTTTGGAATCATATGTAAGATTCCACACGCACTTCAATAGATGAGTAAAATGAAAAAAAGTGTTAAAATTTTCTTACACATGTTTGATAATCTCAGTCAGATCCCACAACTTTCTTTCCTCATCTAACTATTATGTTCCCTCAAAATTCCTTTTGGCTACCAGTATTTAGTAAACTGATCATATGGGAAGACTATCAAAATCCTTTTGGACATTCGCTACCCAAAAATGCACACACAGAACATTAATTACACCTGTGAGAATGTGTTATACATAAGACAATAAATATTCTAAACCATAATATTCTAAATATTCTAAACCAAAACAGTATTACATCTGCCTAGCATGTACCAAAGTTGCTGCAGATGTCCACTCAAATGCAGAAAGAATCTTTACTATACCATTAAGAACTGGCTTAATCACTGTTCTATATAAGTCAGATCATACTGAGAAAAGTCATTCTTTCTTTTGAGACACTGTCACAGAACAGTGACTTGCAAGTCAGAAGACATGGGCCTGAATGATAGCTTTATTACCTACTAGCTGTGAGACCAACGCCATGATTTTGAATTTTGTGAGCTTTGGTTTCCTCATCTATAAAGTACAGATAATAAAAGTATCTTAAAGAATTATATCGAAGATCAGAAATAAACATAAAACAAAAAATAACTGGTACAAAGGATTAAAGCTATTACTTCCTCAAGTGAAATGAGAGAGAAAAGAGAAACAAAGAAAGGAAAAGTTCTGCAGGACTGAAATACGTATGAGGAAATACTTATTCAGTTAGCTTTTATAAAGCTTTTGCGACAGAGCCAGAAGAGAGTAACAAAACTCAACTTTTTATATGAATTAGAAGTGTTTTAATAATTTATTATTCCTAAAAAGCAATTATAAAAATTGAATTTCATTTAAATCCTTTAAATTAAAATTTCTGATACTTTATATATTCATACCAACCTAAGAGAGGCAGGCACTCTTCATATATATTCCCAAAACATGAACAAAAACAGTGATTAATGATTTTTCATGAATTTTAATTAAACTTCATGATTTTTAATTAATTTTTTAAAAATTGAGAGAAAGCTGGTTTACAATACTGGATATGATTTAGAGGTACAGGATAACATGCTTCAGGGTATATGTTGCCACACCACACCCCCCGCCAAGGCAGCCAGAGTCCTCTACCACAGTTCGCTGGGTCCCCTTCCTCCTTGCTCCCCTTCCTTCTCCTTTCCCTATGTTAGTCTCAATTCTACAGTCAGATTTCTAGGGTTTGGTTTTATCTGACCCTTTGTTTTGTTTCTTTACATGCCACATAATCGAAAAATGAAATCTACAACTCTAAAGATACCTATACAATGAGCGTAACTGTAAAATGAAGAAAAACAAGTTAGGAGAAAACATCCAATTTTCTGCTTCAGTTTAGGAAAGATACTTACTCAATTTTCTGCTGCAGCTGTTCAGAAAGCTTTTTATTTTCTTCCTGTAGAGTATTCTTTTCATTCACTTAAATATAATGTGAAAAAGAAGGTACATATTATAATTATATTAAGGTGTTTATCAGGCTTTTCCAATAGTTTCAACAATTATGGAAAAATTAGGAATTCTAAGTCATATTGTTACTCAAGTTAATGTTACTGTGCAAAAATGATTTAGCACTAGGTCACGATTACTACATCTCACCATGTGCCGGCTCTATGTAAATGATTAACTATAATTTTATGTAATGCTTGTGGGCATAAAAGAAAGAATACTCATATACTCGGCAGTATAGCGTAACCATTCATACTGAGGCCAAGAAAGCATTTCATCTGGTTACTCATTCTGACCAATTTCAAGTACCACTTTAGTGATTGTCATTTACCTTGAAATAAGTATGATCATAAAAGTAATAAACATTGAATCAGTGTAATTTTTATAATGTAAGCACACAAGCAAAATTTTCTTCCTTAGTCACACTCAATGTTCCATGAATAATTTATAATATCAGTAATTTAAATAGATCCCTGTAAGTAGTATCTATTTGTTTGACTCTAACTTGACTAAAATGTAAGGATAGCCATTCTTATTTAATCTAAAAAGCAGAAACGCAATTCTGGGCTCTAATTTCTATTGTAGCTAGTACAAAATTTGTATTAATCCCTAGCATGATATAACTGGTTATGTATAAGTTTTACTAAGAGTATGTCCAAGAGATCAAGTCACAGTAAATACGATTAACCTCTACCAAAGAAAAAGTCATCATATTCCAAAAAACTTAATGATTTATTACTTTACAAACCTAAGCATATTTTCTTACATTGAGTAAATATGTACAAAACGTGAGGTTACTAAACCGCCTGTGGAGGATGAAAAAAATACCTAAGATATGGCCATTGACATCTTTCTAGAGTTTCAAGGCAACTAATAGTCCCAACTGATGAAAGAGAATTATAGCTCAGAGAAGAATGTCAGCTGACAAATGCAGAAAGAACAGCAAAAACGGAAAATTATCATTTTATATACTCCAAATGAATCGATTCAGGCAAGGATCATACCAATGGATGCTAAAACCATTAAAAAAAATCAAGGGCAAATTTTAGTTTTAAGATTTCATAGTATTATACACACCTCCCCACAGTCCGTCACCCCTTCAGATTACTTGAAAGTACATGGGGAAAATATAACTCTATAGAGGAAAAGAAATCTTACCATCACCTTAACCAAGTGATGAAACTTAGGATCTATAAGAGTGGAATAACCAGACAATCTCTGTCTCCTGACATAATTTTACCTACAAAGTATTGTTGCTGTTCAAAATGTTTAATTTGGATATAATCAAATCTTCAGATACAACCTCTAGTTTTAGAAAATAAAGGAACAAGATAATGAAAATGATGAGAAAAATTCAGAAGGTGACAATTTTCAGAAAATGACCTTCTTCAACAAGTCAATGTCATGGGGAAAAAAATAAGAAAGGGAGCTAGTCCTGATGAAGAGAAGACAAATGCAATGTATGTTCTTTGATTGGTAGGTTTGAACAAAACTACTATAAAAGACCTTCAAAGGGAAAATTGCAGAAATATGATTATGGACTAGTTATTATAGAATATTAACAAATTATAGTTGAATTTTTGTATGTAAGAAATAGCTATTTTGATTATTAGAAATTAAGTTTTCAGGGGAGAAAGATCTTATGTATGTAATTTAATTGGAAAAAGTGTGAAGAAAATTAGCAAAATATAATAAGCAACTGTTGTATCTATGTTTTATAGTCAAGATACTCCTCATTTAAAAAAAAATTCATTAAAAAACCCTGACTAGGTAGACTTTAAAAGGAACCAAATAAAATTTGTAGAAATGAAAAACTTGGTTATAGAAATAAAATAATTCAGCATATTAGAACTGATGAAATAATTCATTTCTCTTCTGAACAAGAGATCTGAAGAAATTATCAGAATACAGCAGAGAGAAATAAAGGGATGAAAAATAGGAAAAGGTCATTAGGAGAGACAAATGATAGAATGATGAGGTCTAATCAGAATCCCCAAATAGAGAGAACGGAGACAACATGGTATTTGTAGAGCTAGTAGCTGACAGTTTTCCAGATAGGATTAAAGATGTGATTCCCACAGGTTTTGCAATATATACCAAGCAAAATATTTTTTGTGCTAAAACTACAGAACATCAGAAACTAAGGGGAAAAAAATCTGAACAGTAATTGAAGGAAAAGAATTACTATTCTGCAAAATAGCCTTAAAAAAATAAAGGGGAAATATCACCTTTGGATAAAAACTAGTAAAAGTTTCTAATTTGTAAGGCTAGCAAAAACATAAAAATTAAATATTGGCCATAAACAGTATTTAAGTAGAAAGGTGGTCACTACAGCTAAAATGTTTTAAATTCCTTGATTATTCAGAAGAGGGGTAAGAAATGAACTTGATATTTCAAGAATGCACAGTAAAATTTCAAGAGTAAAATTTCATTAGGAGAGCATATAAATATAGTTATAAAAAGGTTAAGAGAATTGTTAGAAGAGAAAAAGCTTAAGAGAAGGTGGCTAAGAATGCAGAAAACCCTACTTTAAATGGGTAAGGAAGACTAAACTGATAACACTACACCTAATAAGATAGCATGAAAATTAAAAAAGTTACACACTTTTGTAGAACACTAAATTGACTTCTTTGTATTTAACTTTTTGGAAAAGTTAAAATACATGAAATAATGACAAAACCAAAGGAGCAAATGTGGACTTTTGCTTCCTGCCTTATGGTAATACATTAAGGCTGATATGGACAGTATTTGTACAAACATTTTGTACCCTATCTCTTACTAAAATAAGCATGAGATACAATCTATAAAAGAGGAAAAAGACATTTGAATTTGTACATAAGGAAAAATAAATGTAAACAATTCCTTTGATTGCAACTAATTTACTAAAAGTTTTTTTTTATAACAGTGCTTTATTCTTTAAATGATTATTAAATGAAGAAAGGAAACTCACTAAGTTCTGTGATAAGTTTAAGATTTTGCTGCCGGATATTTTCAAATTCTTGCTGTTTTTTCCTCATATGTTCTTCAGTTACTGCACAGCGATCACATAATCCAGCTCTTAATCTATGAAACAGAAACAATTTTTTAAAAAGTAGAACTTAAATGTTCTCATTAATCAATCAAAACTAATGTGGACCCAAGATGGTATCAGAGAATCATCTAGGTTAACCTGTGAAATGAATCTAGGTTAATCCTAGTGGAACCAAAGAACCCAAAGTACCAAAGTACCCAAAGAACACTGTGGCGTAGGGTGAAACTAGAATAGCTCTTAGATATCATACACTACGCAGAATGCACCAGAAGGGACAAGGAGATATATGCCTCATGCAACAAAAGGTGGGCGGAAAGAGATGCTTGGAGTTGTGGTTGGGCCCACGAGGCTGCAGTATAAACCGCAGCTATGCCACTTGGCCAACCATTTGGGCCGTGGTTTTAGGGAGGGGAAAGCACAAGCCATGCCTTGGGGAAATATGTATAGTAGAGTTGGGGTGTTCCCAGTGGAGAAATAGAGAGGACCATTTGAGATTATTATGAGTATCTGTAAGCCAATAAAATGAATAATCTAGGAGAAATGGATAAACTCTTAGAAATAAACAATCTTCTGAGACTGAGTCAGGAAGTAATAGAAAACCCCGAACAAATCAAGTACAAGCAAGGAAACTTAAACATTCATCAAAAGTTTCTCAAAAAAGCAAAAGTTCAGGTCCAGAAGACCTTACTTTCAGAAGTCCCAGCTACAGCAATTAGGCAAAAGAAAGATATAAAAGGACTCCAAATTGGGAAAGAAGTAGTAAATCAGAACTACTTGCAGAAGACATAATATACAAAAAACTGAAAATTCCAGTACAAAATTATTAGAAACAATGAATCAGTAAAGTCACAAGTTATAAAACCAATTTACAAAAATCACTTTTGTTTCTATATGCAAACAAACCAGAAAACAAAAAAATTGAAGAATTTCATTTCCAGAAATCAAACTTGGTATATTAAAAAGTCATTAAGGTATCATGGAAAACAACCCATTGGAACACATAGTTTCTAAGTTTTAAAAATACCATTGATGAAGAGTTATAAAGTGAAACAATATTTCCTAGATTATTATTCCCAGTTTTTTCTAGTTACCTGCCATTCTTTATAATTTTATGTGAACAAGCTAGCTCTTGACTGCTCACTGATGCTAGTTTAAATTTAAATAGATGTGAGAAACTGTGCTAACTCCTGTTTCTTTCAGTGAGGACCCACTGCTTCCCTTTTGCCTATCTTTCACTGCTGCTACCAGAGAAAGGAAGAACAGCTTCAAATTCACAGTAGATTGCAATTTCAGAAGCTATAGACAAATGAAAGGGAAAAAAGAGTAATTTCACTTAAAAGAGCAGAGAAGAACATGCATTCTGGGCTTAACTCCAGTTTGTTCATAGAGATAATAAAATTAATCAGATTAACAAGTATGCTCAACTGTTTACTATACTCCCCAGCATTTCCTTAAATTTATTCATTCTCATTCAATAGGGTTTCACTGAACACCTATGATGGACACAGTGCTGTAAATACAAAAGTGGCCAAGATAATGTCACTTCTTTTTATTTCAAGAGTATAGAGTCTACTAGAGAAAGATAGGAAATATGAAAATAATTACAAGCACACATGAGTCATCCTGACAGTGGAAATATAGGACATAAAAGCACCCAGCAGAATGTCAACTAGCCTGGGAAGGTCTCCGAAGATTATGTTTAATTCAAATCTATGAGTAAGAGAGGTTAGCAAGGCAAGAAAGGACATTTGGTCCATTATTTGAAAAACAGTTGCAGAACTATTAATCCTCTGATTTTGAGTACCTTTTAACCTAAAGTTCTCTTCTAATAACAACTGAAATATGATATTCTTATGACTGCCAAAAATGCTTTTAAAAATATTAAAATCTATTAGGTAAATATTAATGGCTTTGTTAAAATTTTTTTAAAAATGCATTCTAGCTACTCCTCCAGCACAGAGACTATTTCTTAGATTTAGTGAAGTACTTTGGTTTCTTGAGGAATGTCTATAATGTAACAATAAATAACAGTAAAACATAAACAGGCCATACAATAAAAAAAAATCAAAACTTGTTATCTAATTATCTGGGTAATTAATATTCATCTAAACATCCCACAAAGTTTTCACAACATTAAGAAGAATTACTTCACCTTACAAAAAGTAGCAAGTTTCAGAAGACTGTTGAAGAATTTTAACAAAACTCAATTTGGCTTTTTTTTTTTAAGTTGATTTTAAAAGGCTTCAACAAAACATTAATTTTTATTCATTTTTAAAATTTGCTCTAGAATCATTCTTACATGGGATAAAACAAAATTTTACACAGGGTAAATTTTATCAAGCATTGCCTACGGAAAATTTAAAATGTAGTATTTAAATTTTATATTATTTTTTGCATAGAAGAACCAGGGGGTAGGCCAGAGGTGTGTGTGGGGGTGGGGGGTGGGGTGGTTGAGAGAGGATTCCAGACACAGAGTGGGGAGTAGAGCAGGCAGATCTACTGACATACACTGCTAAGGGGAGCAGTGAGCAAGACAGAAGAGACCTGCTGCGCCAGTGGGTTAGCTCCCTGGCAGGGGCTGAGACTCAGGTTTTAGCAGTGACAGCAGAGACTTAAGCAGTAAGCCACCAGGGAGGCCCCTAAAAGGTAGTATTTAGTTAGTGGAAATTTTATTTTATTTTATTTTTTTAAAGATTTATTTATGCATACAAGCTGGGGTACAGGCCAGAGGCATGGGGTAGCGAGAGGGTTCACCAGAGACAGAGTGGGGAGCAGAACAGGCAAATCAACGGAAATACACTGCTGAGGGAGCAGCAGGCGAGGCAGAAGTCTGTCGTGCCATGTGGGAATCTCCTTGGCTGGGTGTTGAACTCGCATCGCCACTGCCGACAGCTCCACAGCACAGTGCTCAACTGCTGTGCCACCAGGGATGCCCTGGTGGCAATTTTAAAGGGAAAAACCCGCAGAAAACAAACTAGATAACAGATAATGTGGAAGACAATATCCCAGAGAGTGTATTTTTGGAAGTTTACGTCAAACACAACACTTTGAAACGATCAGTGAAGGGGTAATTCAGATACCTATATTTATAAAATTGAGACAACATACGGATAAGGTATCATGAAACAGTAGAAACTAAGGTAAAATTTCATCTAATTATCCATTAAATGTGACTTTGGAAAGGTTTATTAACACTTGCCAGCTCAGTTTTTTCACATGTAAAATGGATTTATCATCAACCATGTAGTATTAATAGGAAGATTAAGAGCTTGATGCCTGGGTACAAAGTGAGCCCTCAGTACCTATCAGTTCTGCTATAAAAAATATGTAATCGGGGCCTCCCTGGTGGTGCAAGAGATTGTCTCAGCACTATGAAGCTATCCAGAGCTACTGTAGCACGAGTTCTATCCCCAGCCAGGGAGATTTCCCACATGGCGCAGCAGACCTCTCCTGTCTTGCCCGCTGCTCCCCTCAGCAGTATATTTCGGTTGATCTGCCTATTCTGCTCCCCACTCTGTTTCTGGTGAATCCTCTCACTGTCCCCCACCTCTGGCCTGCACCCCAGTTCTTATATGCATAAATAAATAAATCTTAAAAAAAATTTAATCAGATCTCAATCATTCTTAGTTTAATTAAGTGAGGCTTCATCAAATAAGGGATAAATTTAAAATATGTCTAGAAAGAAAAATCAGGTTTGTATTTGAAGGAGAGGAAAGAGTATGTATGAAATGAGCGATACTCTTGGCACCACCCCAACTCTCCACCATCAAGTCAACATTATGTTATAAATTATAAGTCTACCAACCTAAGGCTAGAAAGGTGAACAGAACAACAAGCAAGAGGACATTTAGAATGAGAACAAGCAAAGAAGCTTGGCATCTCTATGAAATCAAAGACCACCAGTTATAAATATAGAGAAATCCAATTTTAAGAAAATACAGAATAAAAAAGATAATTTTAACAACGAACTATATTAACTGAATAGAGGAGGAGGGTCAAAATTTAGCAGAGTTCAATGGGAAGAGTGGGCCACTCATCCACTGACATTTCTATTCAGAATGGGCCAGAAGAAAAACTCACTTAAGATGCAAAAACAGCAAAATTGAAAGCCAAAACTTTAAACCATAAAACACCAGAAGGTGTCTTCAAGGACTAAGATGAAGAACACAGCACCTTGATGGTGAAATGGAGAGCTGCTGCATTAAACAATTCAAGCAAAACATAATGAAAATTTTATCTTGTTATTT
Organism: Scalopus aquaticus; assembly: GCA_004024925.1. Classification (NCBI taxonomy): domain Eukaryota; kingdom Metazoa; phylum Chordata; class Mammalia; order Eulipotyphla; family Talpidae; genus Scalopus; species Scalopus aquaticus. The sequence continues at coordinate 22,727 of PVIJ01010693.1, read as the reverse complement.
TTTTTCCCACGGTACTGACTTTGGACACTATACAACTTGCTAATGACCAATTAAACAGGAAAGGTGCTGGAAATAAATACAATCAGTCCTTGAGTATGGCAGTCACGAAAAGGCGTAACTCATCATCTCCTGTGGGGTGCAAAATCACTGGCTCCAGTTGTTTTATTCTGCTCACACAGGTGAATGAAATGGGCATCAGATGCCAACCAATGAGTGAGCAGAGGAGGGATACTATAGTACCGGGATACCCCATTAGTCTTTGCCAGCTATACAACTAGATAAAGAGTCACCCCACACATGAAGCTTTCTTTTCAGAAAGTCCTGGGTGGCCTTAATAACTGACCACTGAACCTGCTTTTCCATTCCTGTGCTTTATTTCCTGCTATTATAAATGCATCAATAAAAAGTATTCCTGCAAAACTCTCACCATCTCTCTCTTCAAAGTTCCTGGATGGCTGCTGCTGAGGTGGGTCTGGCAATCATATTAAGAACCATAAGGGCTAGCCCAGTAATACTGGCTCAGGTCAGGAAATGTTTTGGGGAGTGTGGGGAGGTGGGGGTTGGGGGGTAGTGGTGTCCTGATGCAAGTTTTATAGGGCCAGGTGAGTGCCAACAGGCATTCCTAGCTGAGAACATCACTGAGGTTGGGCTGGACTGACACAAAAACAGTCCCTACATCTCTAACTTACTTCCCATCTTTCCAATTTTATCTTCTTCCATTTGTCCTCTTACTCATTACAGAGAACCATGAAGAAATTTGCAGTCCTAAATATTTCAAAACTTATTCTCACCTTAGGTTTTTGCTTTTCTCTGTTTTCTGTTGTGTTATGTTGGCTCAGGTCAGATGGTGTCTCCCCAGAAAGGCCGACCTTCATTAGTATCCCTTCATTCCCCAATGCCTGTTACTCAATTGTAACAGTCCATTTTATTTTCTTTATAGTACTTATAATCTTAAAATATGTTATTTGAGTGGCTCACTCCCAACTTTTGAAAATTAAGTATCAGCTTATGACATACTAGATAGGGACAGTATTATCCTTAGAACCTACAGCAACATTTAGAATCCAATAATGGGACCTCCCTGGTGGCGCAAGGGGTTAAGTCTCAGCACTATAAGCTACCAGCAGCCACTGCAGCATGAGTTCAATCTGCAGCCAGGGAGATTCCCACATGGCACAGCAGACCTCTCTTGCCTCGCCTGCTGTTCCTCTCAGCAGTGTACTTCAGTGGATCTGCCTGTTCTGCTCCCCACTGTCTCTGGTGAATCCTCTCACCACCCCCCATCTCTGGCCTACACCCCAGCTCTTTTATGCATAAATAAATAAATCTTAAAAAGAAAAATAATACAATAATGATGCAAAGCTTTATTGCTGAATTTGGACTGAGGACACAATGTGAAGTTAGAATTCAAATCCATTATCTATGAGTCCAAAGCACATGGAACTTTATTCTACAATAGACCGTCTAGTCCAGTAAACGTGAATCCACTGAGATGGTAGTTGTAGAAGAAGAGTATTCAACCTCAGTTTGTATACATACAGAATAAAATATTATACTACCACTAAGGCACAGTGACAAATTCAAACCATCAGCCCTTCTAATCTAGGCTGTTAACCTTACAAGAGAACAAAAAACAAAGTCTGCATGTGGAGATAAAGTGATAGAGATTATCTTGGGAATATTCAGAGAAAAAGAATCCCCAGACTGCCTGAAAACAGAAAAATATGCAGGTAAGATTTCTATCTACATAAAAGTAAAAAATTTAGTTTTAATTTCATGGATATAAAAATGGAATTAAAGCATCCAATGAATTAGAACACAGCTACCCTAAGCTTGTCTTACATATCAAACACAAAATAAGGAAACAACATTTAAAGGGTAAATTGATATAACTGCTGTAATTAATGAAAAAATAAACCTTTAAGAGTATATCCTTAATAATTGTTAAGTATTAACCCAAAGCTAACAAGTTGGGGGGAAAAAAATCACTTTCAATCCCAAAACTGGGGGTGATACAGTAATACACATAACATACATCTGAGATATGAACCTATTCCTCGATATTTATATATATATATATATATATACAGTGCTGCAAATCAATAAAAAAAAAATCCCAGAACTGATTAAAATTAAAATCAATGTACTCTCTATGCAGGGAAAAATCACCTCTTACTTGAGAAGACCCAAGAACCAGACTCACCGATCTTCTAAAACCTTAATGGTTTCATGAAGGACTTTCTGTTGTTCTCTCAGTTGCTGATTTTTGGTGAAGAATTCTTCTAGTCTTTGTGCATCTCTAAAAGCCAAGAAATAAAGTGTTTTTGGGGTGGAGTAAAAATACTTCAACAGGATAATTCTATTATAAGAAATTCAAAGTATGGTCTTATCTTTTTTTTGTAGCATGAATTTCTTATACAAAATAACTTAAAAGGCAAGATTTAATATTTTGTTGATCAGAGTTCAAATTAAACTAGTGCTCTAAAATATTTTTATGTACTATAGAAGTATTATTCTAAGCACCAAGCAATTCATTAAACAATATTGGAATGCAGAAGGAGTGGATTCTGTTGCCACTAATGATTCAACTTTGCTAAAATTGCTATAAAATTATACATTTACTGGCTTCTACTGTTTTGTCTACATTTACTAATGCAAATAACAGATATCCCTGTATCATCTCTATTCCAACAACAGGGGATTATGATTTTAGTATGAAAAAAAAATTATCTAAAACTTTCTTCTAGTATATTACCTGATTACTTTCCAAGATTGTGCCATGTTTTACCATAATTGTATTTTTTAAAATTAATACATGCATATAATCTAATTCTAAAATCCACTAGAAATTTAATTGGGATTTTCTGTATCGTCTTGAAGTTGAAAACATGGGATACTATTATGGTTCAGATGTCTTCCTCCAGGACCTTCAAGGGTCTATTTAAAATATCCAATCAGATAAAGGTGACAAATGAAGTCTGCCACAATAAACAGATGTCAAAGGATTACGATATAGAATGTTATTTCATTGGAAGCAAAATAGATGACTAAAACAACTAAGTCAAACATCAGATATGCAAACAGAGGGGACTTCTTAAGTATCAGTTGAATAGTTGATACTAAGTGAAAAAAATCAATATATCTGTAGTTCTGGTAGCATATATAAAAGACATCTGAAATTTTGGAAATAATAGTAACAGATAGCTGAAATGTCTTAATTCAGCTGTTTCTCATTTAAAGGTTTTCTAGTACTTCTGGAAAGATGTGTTTAATTCAGAAACAGCACCAGGTTTTTATTGATCCTATTTGGGAATATTCAACAAATATAAGCACAATTAATAACCCATCTAAGTTTAGGGGGTACAATTGAAGTTTTCCAAGTTAACAGATTATTAGATGCCAATATCTATTTAAATTTAGCATTTAATATCAAATCTATATAAAACAGTAAAAGCCAAAGACTACATTTCAAATTCATGTATTAAAGAATTATATACACAAATACTTGAGTTCATAACAGAACTTTTTAAAATTATGAACAAAAGAGTAAACTTTATAATAGTGATACAGCATCTGAATTTCCCATACTCATACATTCTATTACTGTTGTGTTTAGAATGATTCAGAACATAATAGTAGTTGTCTTAAAACTAAACAGACTAATAGTTTAAATTAAAGTTAAAACTAACTTTAAGTACTTAATTAAATATTCATGCCAACTCAGCAATAAAATGCAGGAATGAACAATTTCCTTAAGAAAGCAAACTGATGAGTTTCAAAAAAAAAATGCAATTTCAAAAAAGGATAAGCATGGAATATATTAGAAGATGGTCTACCATGGACCACCCCCACCCCAAGGAAGTTAGATATTACTATGCCAATTTACCAACTTTACCTATATAGGGCAAGCTCAATGTACCTAACTTGTAGGCAGCATTTTATTAGATTCTATCATACTAGGTAGCGTTCTATCCTTCTGGGGTAAATGAACATTTTAAATATAACTGGCGTATAAAACTGGGTAAATCTTCTATATGAAAATAACTGTAATAGGATAGATAACAAACCCTTCCATATACCATACAGATCATTCTTATTACCTTAAAATGAATGTCATATTATATTGGGGGAGGAGAAAGAGGGTGTAGAAGGGAACAACAGGGAAGTAGAAACCACTATGAATAAAGAAAATAGAGAAAACAATATATGTTCAATTTACACTCTCTAAAATAAACTTTGTGATACGAAATTAAGGTTATGAAGAAGGTCCTAAACAATTGTAAGATATTTGTTTCTTTGTAATTAAATTCCTTAATTTAAATAAGGGTTTATTTGTAGGAGGGTAGTTTATACTTTAGAATTTTTAAATTCAAAATTCAGCAGTTTCAATGGAAATTAGCTTAGTAAATGCTATGGAGTGCAAAAGCTGAATATATTAAATGTTATCTTTATATTTCCTTTAGTGGAAGATAAAGCAGTTACTGGTTTTTCTTAAATAATGGTAATAAGTAATAATTAGATTCACTAATTGACCTTAAGACAGGCAATCAATCGGTAAGTAATGTATATACATTAGTAAAGGCAGATGGAGTCCACGTCCACAACAGATAAAAAAAATCAGGCAGGCCAAATTTAAGTATAATGTTTCAAAAAATCTCACAATTTTCAACAGTCAACATTTCTACATTTTGACTGTCATACATTAATTTGTGTAAAAGAAAAACATTAGCCATATGCAAAAACAACCATCATCAAAACACAGATTCTTTTTCCAAATGGGAATCCTTAAGGATTGAGCTATCCTACCAATACAGCTATTCTAACAATACGTTAATATTACATGATGACTATTACTGCACTCTAACTGTATATTGTAAATATACTGGATAAAGTAGAATATAGTAACACAGGCAAACAAGTTTGCTTTGTTTGGCAGGCAAAGTTCTGATCCCACAATGCAAAGGCCTAACTTACTATAAAATTAAGCATTCCAATTAATGCTCTGATTGCTCAGGGTATTCAGTTACTTACGGTGCTTCCAAAATGTATAACCACAAGCTACCTGATACATACAGATACAGAGTAATTACAATACACATTAAAAAGCTGTTGAGAGAATCAAATGACTCTTTGAATTACTGATACATGGTAAGGAAAGTATTATCAGCTACTGAATAACCATCTATATTTCCATTCTTTAAAATTCAGATATGTTACAGGAGATTTTTGATTTTAGGTGTAAGAAATACATTTTGTATGAAAAGTCTGTTATAAAAAATGCATTTGCTATACGGAAATCTAGATTGTTTCTAACTCTGTCCTATCTATCGTTCAATCTATAGGGAAATGATTCTGATTGAAGTTAAGAGGAAATACTATACTACAGCTATAAATCGATCATTTAAAATAGTTATATGTTAGAAACAAAATTTCAAGATCTGTATGAAGAACTCATTTTAATAAAACTAAATTCATTTAAAATGTTAGTGGACATAGCTTAAAACATATAAATAAATAACATGATGCTTTCTAGGTTTTAGTATTGTTTCTTGAAAATGACTAATATTTTGATACAAAAGGATGCATTCTAATCAATGATTGCAAATCCAGCATTCACAAAATAATTAACTTCAACACTGAACAAAGGTACAATATAAAGAGTTCATTGTCTAACTACTACTGAGTTCTGAAACATTACACTTTTTGATATCAGAAAAGGTCAGAGGAACAATAACTACTACATGGTGTTATTATAGATAAAAGGGGAAACTAATAAAAAAACTCAATAAACAGCAATAGCTCTTTAGCTTGGTATGATCTTTAGCTTAGATCACCAAACTAAGCCACTGACAGCTCTCATCTCCTGGTTAATAATGCTGGTAGCAACCAAAACTAGCTGGGCTATCACCATAAATGAAGATGAAAATAAGTGAATTTCATAGTTTTAAATCTCAAATCAAAATTTTTTACTACTGGGGGAGGGGGGAAGCCTATTTGTTCCTAAGTACAACAAAAATACTTTCGCTTTTGATTTCAAATGGGCAGGAAAAGACAGGTTTGCTTTTTAGTGAAGAAAATGATCCTGTTTTCTTCATACGACTAATGCAATTTCATTATATTTGGTTTTGGACCTTTTTTTAAGTATATGTGCTGCAGAAGCAAGACTTGAAATAATTTTTATTTCAAGAGAATTTATATATAAAAAGTTTTCTTCTGTAACCACTCAGACAATTCTGAAAAACATAGCTATACATACATATCAAATATCTGTAAGGTAATGCCATCAATATTACTTAAAGTGTATTAAAAGGCTGGGAAACCTTTTAATCCCTGCTGCCCACAAAAACAAAAGAAACTTTGTGACATGAAAGGAAATCAAGCCATAGGAGCAGCACTGGAAACTCCTGAGTCACAGGAGTAGGACTAGTCTGCGGATATTTTAGGTGCCTACCAATAACCATTTCCTTCTTATTCCTTGCTTTAAAAATACTGATTTTCATCAACATCCAGCAGTTGTCTGGAGAAAAGGTGGTGACCTTCTCCTCAAACTCAGGATGAATCTTATATATATTTTCATTTTTTTAATGTTCTGACTTAAAATAATTTCAGATTTAGATCTAAATTATAACCACAAAACAAAGGCTGCCATAGACCTATCATCCAGCTTCTCAAAATGTTAGCAGCTTGCATACTGTAATTATCAAACTCCATGAAATTAACACCTACAGAATACTATAAATCAATCTATTGATTTTACTCAAATTTCACTAATTGTTCCTCCAATGCCATTTTTTTTTTTTTCTGGTCACAATCCAATCCAGAATCACAAGAATCATACATTGTCTTTAATGTCATGTTTCCTCCAATCCGGGACTGTCTCTCCATCTTTTTTGGTCTTTGATAACCTTGACATCTTTGAAAAGTACTAGCCAATTACCTGGTTGACTGCCCCTCAATTTGAGTTTGTTTGATGTTCCCCCATGATTAAACTCTGGCTATGGACTAAAGGTAAGAATATGGCATAAGTATTTTTGTGCTCTTCCTAGTGTAGCCTATTAAGAGGTTGCCATGTCTGATTCTTAGTAATGTTAACTTTGATCATTTGATTGTGATGAAGTCTGCCTGATTTCTCCACTGTAATACTGAAAAATTTTCCTTTTATAATTAATAAGTATCTACTAGGGAAATATTCTGAGTAATTTGAGAAACTTGTAATTACTGTTTTTCATCATACTTTCAAAAATTTTAGCTTCCACTGGTGATTCCTGCCTTCATCAATTACTGCTGTGATGTTTGCCAAATGGTGATTTTCTATTTCTAACATTTTTAGTAATTAATGTATTTAATAATTGGATTTTACTAAGGAAAAGCTGTCCATTTATTCTATGTGTACAGTAATTCATTATTATTATTTCATTGTTTAGGTTGTCCTAAATTTTGCATTTAGAGAAGTTTTTTTTCTAATAGTTTTCTTTTGTACAATTTTTGACTCGTTTCCATTACTTTTGAGCATTTTCTTTCTTATTTTCTGGTATCAGAAATTGTTCCAACTCATCTTGCACTTTGCATGCCTCTGAGTCCTAGAATCAGCCAGTTCTCCAAAGAACCTTGATTCTTTTTACTGGAAAAATAGTCTGTAAAATCAAGATGTGGGCTTCAGGTATGCTCATTACTATTGGGAGTCACTGCTTTTAAGCACTCTTAATGGAACAACTCTAGGAAGTATACGTGTGTCTTCAAACACATGAACACAATCTGTATCTATAAAAACCATGAGTTTATATTAACTCCAATTACTACAAAACAGCATGGGGTTCATTCAGCCCTCTCCTTTTTCTTATTTGTAATTCCTTTATCCAGACTGACAGAAACCTGGATCTGTTATTCAACAATATAATTCTTCAATCCTAGAATACACATAAAATAGTGTCAGAATCTTTAGTCTAAGTCAATTGTGTTAATTCCATTCCCTTGGCTACCTTTATTTACGAATAAGCACGCAATGAGTTAGAGAAAGTCTACTGGGGGCTGTTTCTGGTAAATTTTTACAATTCTTTAAAAGGAACACAAGATGTCTATACCTGATAACTAGAATAAGGGCCATCCTGTCATCCTGTCAAGACTCAAAGGGAAAACCAGAACACTGAAGATGGCACAGCAGAGGAAAGGAAAAACCTGAATCTTTGATGATTTTGAGTCACTGAATAACCAGGCTTAGACTCTCCCTACTAAGGGGTTTCTTTTTTTTTTTTTTTAAGATTTATTTTTTATTTATACATACAAGCTGGGGTACAGGCCAGAGGTGTGGGGCAGTGAGAGGGTTCACCAGAGACAGAGCGGGTAGCAGAGCAGGCAGATCAGAAATACACTGCTGAGGGGAGCAGCGGGCGAGGCAGGAGAGGTCTGATGTGGGATTCTCCCCCGCCGGGCGTCGAACTCTCTTCGCCGCTGCCAACAGCTCCACAGCACAGCGCTTAACCGCTGTGCCACTGGGGAGGCCCAGCTACTAAGGTGTTTCTATGTGAAAGAAAACTTCAATATAAAAGCGACTTGTGAAAGTCACTTCTGGTTGTTTTTATTTTTCCTCCACAGTTAAACAAATATCCTCATAAGATATGCTATCTAGATAAGATAGCTACTACTCAAAAAAGGCTTAGCTGATTTCTTCTACATGTAAAAAAACATCTCTCAGTTGCGGGAACAAAACATAATGCCACTACAGAAACAGAAATGGATTATTCCATAATTAAGGATGCTGAAAGTGACATCTTCAAGGTAGAACCAAGTATACTTTCAACCATACAAAGCTTAAATTTAAGTGTCACTCACTAAGAAAAATTATGAAAGTTTAAAATTTTTCTGATTTTATATGTCTAAATCTAAGTAACCTTCCAAACATGACTTTATAGGCATGAAGAAAAACTCCACAATTTTCAGCTCAGATAAAATATCTGCTTATGAGATTTATGGGTGGTTGAGAACTCTAGCTTTTGGTTACAGACTTGGTTGTTTTAGGAATATGAAGTGACTGAGGTCCACTGATCTATACTGTCAAGCAAATATATTATTGCCCCCGAATTGTCCCCAAATATAATTTTTTTATTATGAGTAATAACATTCTACTGTGCCATCTGCTTCAGATTTATGAATGTGGAAGTTCTAGAGAATCATTTGGTAAAATCTGCTCCTGACTTAAAAAATCAGATCTGAGTTTGCACTTAATAGTCAAAAGAAATCAAGAGAAATTCTGACAATTTCAAATTAATGAAAAGAGGTCTCAGAATATCCACTTAGTTTTCTTCTTCTGAGTTTACAAATCTCAGAATTATTCTTCTCCATATTTTGCAATATCTCAAATTCCAAGTGTTAATTAGATTGATAAAAGACTACCACTGATGCATAAAATGGGTTTACAGATCATCTTAAATACTATGTGGAAACATAATATTAAATCATAAGTAATGTATCATATATAGATGATAAAATATATTGTATATACTTAAACATATACTCAAAATACATGTAAATACACTCAAATACAAATATATGTAAATATTTGCTAAGGCTATATTAAATTATTTCTTCTACTTTAAATTTTGAAAAACTCACTGTCAGCTATCCAAAGTCCACACTAAGGAAAGTTAATTTCCCTTATAATTAACACATTGAGGTCAAACAGGACTTCAGTATCAATTACCTTATAAATAGGACATCAATGCTATATACTGATACTTACAAAATTCGTTCTTTTTTCAGTTTGGTTACTTTTACTTGTAAACCTGAAAAACACAAAGAAAATAAATCACAGTATTTTATTTATAGATTTTACCATTTTTAAAGCAGCTAATCTAAGTAAGCTTCTTTAGGAAACTATTAGTTTGACCTCTGAATGAGCGAGGTCCTATTAGTTTGAGGAGTGTGCATTTCCCTTATTTGTACCCTAAGGTCACAAAAAATATATCTGCAATATTATTGCTTTTAGTCTTTTATATGACAGCCAAGTAGAATAAAATTTTCTTCCCCTAAAGTGAGTTACTTCCTTTCTAATAGCAGTGGCAAGCATATAATTAGAGGTACACTATAAATGAAGGTCTATGTTCTGACATAGCCTATGTATTTGCTAATAGCAATAGTGCTTATGTAGGCTCAGGTCTTCCAGGATTACAATAGATTGTGGCAGGAAGTCCTGGACTAGGAGCAAAATTGCTTACTTAACAAAGGGTACTAGCGTTTTTAATGTCGAGAGATCTGTTAGATGTAAATGTAATTTTAATTGAGTCTGATACAAGGCATAAGAGACAATACCTGTCTATGAGACTCAGGTAGTTAATGTGAAGAAAGCAGGTTGGTGGGCACTGAAACTTCAAGGAAGGATATGGACAAAACAGACTGACACTTTTAATTTTCAGAAACAATAATTAACAAAAGGAGAAGAACAGTCAGTAAATAAACAAGAAAATATATCTATCACTAGCAACAAAACATAAATCCAAGTGAAAACAACCACTGTTGATAAAAATTTTATAAAAACTATATTCCCCTAGCCTTCTGGAGATGCTAGAAATTGGTGAAATTCTTTTAGCAAGCAATTTAGCAATACATAATAGATTTTTTTCAATCATTTCACTCTTTCTGGATTCTAACCTAAGAATATAATCCAAACTATAAAGAAACTCATGTCAAAAAATAAACAATTTATAGTAGCATAAAATGCTTAAAAGAGGCACATGTTTAAAATATGATAAGAACCAACTGATGGAATAATGTACAGCTGTTAAAATCATTAGTTAAAACGTTAAGTCTACTTAGCAACACCAAACTGCTTTGTTTTCTCTCTTTTCTATCTTCTTTTGGATAATGTGATTATCATAAAGGGGGAAAGGGGGCTTCCCTGTTTATTTTTTCTGATTAAAATCAATCCTTTTAGTATTCTACAGTGTTTCCAACTGTGGCTAGTTCATTGTTTTAAAATAATGCTCAGAAAGTTCAGAAGTTCTCTACCTACTCAAGAATTTCTTTTATTTGTGACAGTTAGTCCCCAATAAATGGATAGCAGTTGACTGATTTCTGAAAAATCAAAGATTTACTATTTATCTTTTGTAGTTCATCTAATTATACATTTAGAAAAAGCTTCCATATAATGTATATAGAAACATTAATAAATTTATTATTTACAAGAACATATTTTTCGTTATTTAATTGGATAATCTTTGAAATAGCATAATTCAGACAAACAAAACTTTTAAAAAACAAATCTATTCAGGGCCTCCCTGGTGGCCCAGGAGTTAAAGACGCAGAGCTATCCAGCTATAGTCAGCCACTGCAACATGAGTTCAATCCCTGGCCAGGGAGCTGATCCTCAAGGCGCAGCAGACCTCTCCTGTCTTGCTCGCTGCTCCCCTCAGCAGTGTACTTCAGTTGACCTGCCTGTTCTGCTCCCCACTTTGTCTCTGGTGAATCTTCACACACACCCCTCCCCACACCTCTGGCCTACACCCAGTTCTTGTACGCAGAAATAAATAAATCTTTAAAACAAAAATCTATTCATTTCTTCTCTCCCCTTCACGGTGCTAACTTGGGATGAGGTCCAGAAATACTGGACGGGAAATCGACTCTTCTTATTGCCCCAAATGCTAATGATTTAAAGTCAAGAAATCTAGAAATTATAACAAAAATAAAGGCCCTAGAGTATTTTTTATGTTACACTTTTGCCCCATAACGCAAATTTCACATCCAGGAAATATCCAACTAGCACGATACATTTTAACCTCATTACTATGGTCTGTAATGTGAATGAACATAAAGTGTTAAGAATAAACTTGTAATCAAACGTTCACAGCAGCTTCACTCATAATAACCCAATACTGGAAATAACCCAATGTCCTTCAACTAGCAAACCATTAAAAAACAAAAAACCAAAGCATGGTGCATGCATCCTTGCACAAGCACTACTCAGCAATAAAAAATAATTAACTTGATGCAAGCAACAACTTGGATGGATCACAAGGGAATTATCTGAGTTAAAAGAAAGTCAATCTCAAAGGCTATATCCTATATGATTCCACTTACATAACATTCTTGAAATGATAAAATTATAAAGACGGAGAACAGATTATGGGTGGCCAGAAGTTGGAGGAGTTGGGGCAGGAGGTAGGTGACTGAGAACTTAAATGGGTGGCATGAAGGATCCCTGGTGGTAATCACAGTAATCTACATAATCTGCACAGAACTAAATACAAACATGTACAAGTGAGTGTATGTTACACACATGTGAATGCATCTAAAACTGGTGGAATATGGGGCTTTCCTGGTGGCACAGGGGTTAAGTCACAGCACTATCAAGCCATCAACCCAGCCAGGGAGCTAACCCACATGGCACAGGAGACCTCTTCTGTCTCGTCCGCTGCTCCCCTCAGCAGTGTATCTCAGTAGATCTGCTTGTTCTGCTCCCCACTCTGTCTCTGGTGAATCCTCTCACCCCCTATACCTCTGGCCTACACCACAGTTCTTGTATGCATAAATAAAAAAAAAAATCAATCTTTAAAAAAAATTGGTGGAATATGAATGAAGTTGGTAAACTGTATGCCAATTTCTTGATTGTGATACTGTACTACTTATACAAGATGCTACCATTAGGGGAAATTGGTTGAAGAGAATACCACCTCTTTGTATTCTTACAAGTACAAGTGAATCTACAATTAGCTCGAGAGAAAAAAACTACAAGAATTTATGAAACGATGCCTTCCCTAAGAAAGTTGAAAAAGTTAAAATCTAAAACATAAAAAAAGAGGGAAACCTTTAAATATTAAGAATGAAAACTGGTACAATTTTTTGATTTTAAAAAATCTTTCCACTGTTATGTTCCTAGTCTAAGAAGTTTACTTCTTTTTCAGGCAATACTTACAAACTCATGAAATCTTTAAAGTACTTAAGTCATCAAAACATTTTTAAAGAATTAAGAACTTGTGACCCCTATCAGGTCAAAGACTCGGGTCAGCAGTTTTTTTCTCTCTTCTCCCCTTTCCAAAGTGTGTGAAAATTTACTTGTTGACAGATTTTTTTTGTTGTTTTTAATTTTTGCAGACATATAAAACTCAGGTCTTCCTTTGAAAGTGAAAAGTGCAGCTAAAGATGAAATAAATTCTTGCCATGACCCATTTTAAGAAAAGAAACAATGAGATAGAAAATCCATATAAACTTCAAAAGAAAATTCTTAGGAAATATGGAAAGACTACTCTTTTATCTTGTAAGTATTCAACACCTGTGAGGCCTTTGTTCTGTCACGCAGATCAGCCCTGAAACAGGTTTATGTGTGTATGTGTGTGTGTTTAAATTTTAGCATTTGCTATTCATCAAGTCAATTAGGCATCTACAATTAGAACCCCTATAAAGTGTGCTTTAATCCTGCTCCACACCCATCGGAAGGAATGAGGCTATACAACAATGCAGCTCCTGTATGAACAGGTAGTCTGTTCAACAAAGTATTTGAGATTGTAACAGTGGCAACCTGAGACACCTATTGTAGAAAAAGCACTCAGAAGACACTGTATTACAATTAACCCTCCACTCACACATGAATTTTGGAGAAAAGGGAACAATTAAATGCCCATATGTGTAGTTATAATGTACAAAAATGAAAGTAAGAATGCAGAAATAAGGTAAAATTCAATTTGCGATAAACAAAACAAAAATCACTGAGACATTAATTTCCACTTCTATTAGTTCTTTACCTAGTAAAAGTCAAACATATGGACTATCCCTTTAAAACAACTTATGGTTTCAAATTATAAATTAAAAGCCTGGCAACACCTTTCTTGATAAATAGTGGCTTTATATATAGCTTAAGTAATTTAACTTCTATCAAAAATACTACTAGTATTTCCATAATTCCCAAATAATTTCAATTCCAAAGTGTCAATAATTTTATGACATGCAGCTAAATTTAAAGGGTGCTTAGTTTGCTCTTAAGATTTAATTATCTCAAAAAGGGTTAATAATTTTTGCAGATTTTACTGAATTTATTAGATGTTAAGGCAAATGGAAAAAGAACAGGTATGAATTAATAATCACATTCTTAAAAATGAGGGCACAGATGTCATAAAACAAAATGACGTGCAATTCCTTTCATTGTTAATTTGTGTAGTCTTTAATAGGAATGTTAGTTTTGGGGAATTTTTGGTGAAATGTCTGGAAAAAGAAAATGGAAGAACAGAGTGAATCAAGAAAAATTTATTCAGTCTTAGAGTCTCCATACTTTGCCATTTCTTCAAAGGGGTTCTAATTTTGTGCCCCATCAAAATCAGTTTTATTATGAAACTGTCATATTTACAAGATATAGAATACATTATTAGATGAAATGTTAAAACAGCAAAAGCTGTCATGTGCAAGAACGCACTTATTAAAATCAAGGCATTCTGAAAAGAAATATTCTATATTCCATTTTATTTTCTGTGCTTTTAAATAAACCTGATATTGACAGAGATTTAACAAAGTTTAAAAAATTGTACTCAAACAAGTACTTGACAAAAATTTTTGACATTTAAAAAATTTTGAAATTTTTATTAAATTCCATTAGAATTTGGTAATTCTGAATTCAAAGATAAAGACTGTATTATCATAACAAAGTGTGTAGCCCTACCACCAGCAGCATTTCTCACAAGAGGAACATAAGACACAGAAAAGGGTACAATTAACCTAAAGATAAAGATATAAAAAGTCACCAATGCCTCTAGAATTTTCAACAAAAATGGTTTGGTTTGCACACTTCTGTTTTCAACAGAAGTTGAGAAACTTTATTTATTCCTTCTTAATTTTAAGAGAAATGCATTTATTTAGTTTGTTATATTCTGTGATCAATATACAAACTGTTTTGTATATAGCATATTTCTGCTATCATTTATTATGTTCTTAGTCAAATAAAACAAGACAAGCTCTATATATATACAGCAGGATATTCAGTTACACGGAAATTGCTATAGTTAGATTCTCCTGGATATCTAAATAAAAATTATATATCTCAAGTATTACCACTTGTAACATTTCTGGCTTTTTGTTTATTCTTTAATGGATGTGAAGTTTTAAAAGTAATGAGTCAATTCTGATTCCTATATATACTTCAAAACCTGCAAAGTCTGGACAAGTCCATGTTTGATGTCTTTCAAATAGCCTCTTATACTGGTTTGTCCAAGAGGATCCTCCACCTTAAAAAAAATTAAGTACCCTTCAGGCATGTCTTTGATGTTATCACATAGTCACAGGATCTAGTTTTATATGAAACTATGTAGAACACATTGGGACTATGTTTTATAAGTCCTGCTTGCTTCAAATTTGCGTAGCCACAACCAAAGTGTTTTTAAATAGAATACAAATTAAAAAAAAATAGTGCTCATGCATTTAATATCTTTAAAAATCCATCAGTTGTTTCTGTTATATTAACAATAAAATGTTAAGATCATAAGTAAATAGAAAAAATATCCACAAGTAATTTTGATTGTGGAAGTGGCATGGATCAACATATAACGTACCAGAGGCTATCTCTTCTCATTAGCACAAAACACACAGATTTAACCAATAAAGAGTTTTTTAGCATATGAAACTAACTCCTGGGAGTATGATGGCTATTAGAGCATAATCATGGGAGTAAACAAATTAAAAGAATTATCTTCTATGTAGTATTTGTTCTATAATCTGACTTATGACATATTGTTCTTATTAAAAAGCATATTATTTATCTTCTTGTTGCTTCCTTTTCTTAAAATAGATCTCTTAAGACCTAGCAATACAAAAGGAATGAAGCAGGGTCAAATATATTATCTTTGTTAAATTCAGAGTCTAAAAATAGAACTGGCTACTTTCAAGGGGGCTGTCCAAAAATTCTAAAAGGACAATCACGTGCAACATGAAAAACAGGAATAGTAAAGTTAAATAATGAAATAGCAAAAATAAGCCAGACATAAAGCATTATGTTCATTAATCATAAAAGTACAATAAGCCACATGTATTTCTTTTAAAAGTAGGAATGAATAAAAACCACAATGCCATTCCTATGGAATGATTTATTTTTCCTTTCCCAACATTTTATTGTTTATCTAAAAATAGAAATGTTAAAGTAAATGGGTAATAAATTATTTCAGGGTTTTAGACATAACAAAATTTTGATATTTGCATATATTAAAGGATTTTAAAAATTGAAATTCAAGAAAGTGTCCCACTGATCCAGCTAAAAAGTATGTGATTCATTCAGATACCATTTACTGACTTTTTTTTAAGCCATATGTCATTCAAGTTTACTTATAGGAATGCAAAGATGAGTAAGACAGGAACTCTGCACAATAAAAATGATTCTTAAAACCAGTTATGACACAACAGAAAATAATGATTTAAGGAATAAAGAATTTAACCTTATACCTAAAGATGGCAGAATACTAATCTCTATCAAGAGTTCAATAAAGACTCAAGTATATCTGGGTCCTATTTAAATTGTTTAAAATGCTATATTGACTTCCAGGTAAATATAAGCTTTTTAAGTAATATGGAGCAGAAACACTCTAGTAATAGTTTAAATTTATAGCTGTTCTTACAGGTAAACCTAAATGCTGGCATCACAGCATTATAAAACAAAAGATATTACAGCTCTTCAAAATTCTTTTCAATTTCTGTACTTTTTAATAGCTTAAGTAAACTAATCTGCTTCATATATAAATAGCTCCTAGAAATTGGTTTGTGCAGTAAGGATACTTAAATGCCTCTTTTATGTTATCTACTGCTACATGTTAGTCCAAAACATTATTTTATTGTATATCATGACTGTGTGGGAGATAAATTTTGACAGATCTCGATTCAGCAATTCTTGGGCTCTACTGGCTCAACTTGGGTCACTTATTAGCGTTCTGTCAGTGACTGGTCTGATCTGGAGAGCCTCAGTGGCTTCACTTACCTCCCTAGTACCTTGATGAGACTGCCTAAAGGGCTGAGCTCAGCAGGACCACTTTCCCCTTCTGTGCAGACCCACTGTCTCTTCACAACGTAGCATGACTTCTTAGAGGAAGCTGGATTTAAGCTGTCTTAAATGGCAACTTGGAGCTCAAAAAAAAAAACCAATGGAACGGCCAGTCCTCTTAAGGCTAGTTCCAGAAATGATATGGCATTACCTCCAACACATTCTCTTGATCAATGCAGTCACAGACCAGCCCAGATTCCAAGAGAGAGAGAGAGAAGAGATCCTAGCTCTTGATAGGAGACTTAGCAGAGAATGTGTGGCCATCTTTAACCACAATGCATTTTTAAAGATAACTAAAATATTTCTATCATTAAAATCTTGACTGCATTTTTTTTCAGATAAATCAAGAAAACTGCAGTTTTAAATATTTCCATTAAGTCAAATCAGTACAATTATGAGTCAGTCATTTTAATACAAACAGCAACCCAGTGTGTACAATGTCTTACACTAATGTTTATCAGCAGATTAAAAGAATAGTTCAATATATTTGATATAGTCAGACATATGGTCAAGCAAAGGAATCAGATTATCAACCTTTAACAAATTGTTCAAGTCACCAATTAGTCAATCTGCTTGTATTACATAGCTAAATCCATGTAAGAACATTTTCTAATAAATTCAGTTATCACAAGTGTTGGTAACAGTCCTGAGCCACACTACCCCTGCCAGATGACCTGAGGTGGCAACAGTTGCTCAGTCACGAGGCATAGAAAGAGGCTGTCTTTGGGCCTCCCTGGTGGCACAAGGGGTTAAAGTCTCAGCACAGTGAAGCTATCTGCAGCCACTGCAGCACGAGTTCAATCCCCCACCAGGGAGATTCCCACATGGCGCAGCAGACCTCTCCTGTCTCGCCCACTGCTCCTCTCAGGAGTGTATTTCAGTAGATCCGCCTATTCTGCTTCTTACTCCATCTCTGGTGAATCCTCTCACCCCCCACCCTCCACACCTCTGGCCTACAACCCAGATTTTGTATGAATAAATAAATAAATCTTTATTTTTTTTTTTAAAAAGGAGGATGTCTTCCCCACTATGAACTTCAAGCTAGAACACTGGGCTCAGCAGAGGCATGCAGGTTCCTGATATTGTTGCAACTGCTAGCACCTCCTGATACCTCCAAGGTGCTGTTACCAACACATCCACCTTACCCTGCCCTCTCTGAGCTCTAGGCTGTATGAATAAGCTCTCTGCACCAGGACTGGGCACGTATACTCTGCAACAGCCACCTGGTCCCAGCTGTCACTAACACATTTGATTACTGTCTTTTCTGTCTCAAACTTGGCTGGTCCGTGACACTTAATCACTATATTACAAGGTCTCTTTCTCTCAATACTACTCCCAACTGCTCCCAATCATTGAAAGTAGGCACTCAAGATTAAAGTTTTAGAATTCATCCTACAGCCGAAACATAGTTATATCTTCGGCATATTACACTAATTTACATATTCTGTACATATCTACTTTTCTAGCACCTTCACCTACCTACTTCCTCAATAAACTCCCATCACCTACCCTATTCCATCTTAGAGCTATACCAAGTTGTCTATACTTCCTTGAATAAAATGTGCTCCACACTTCAATTATAAAGCCTGATCTGACGGCAAGGCTCCTTCCCACACACTCTCATTCCTTCATATCTGGTTCTTTATTTATGTATCCAAATAACATGGTACAGTATAAATTCCCTTAAAACTAGGACTATGTGATTCATTCTTACTCATAAAGCCTAGCATATCATAAGTGTCCCCAAAAATATTTCTTGAACAATGGTTTCCAAGTACATTGGAGCTTGCAAAAATACTTCTCAGGTTCATATTCTCAATACACTAATTAATGATCAGTCCATTTTCATGAGGTTTTTCCAGAAACTAAACTTATCATAGGGAAGTTCCAATACAACATACATACTATACTTGAGATTCAGGTGGATCATGTTTTAATGGCATTCCAGTATAATGTTATGGCTATAAGGCACTGTAGTAATAACCCTCTGGTAATTAAGAAACACTTAAAAAAAAAGGAAATGGGAAGGATTTTCTGCTTTCCTACCTATTGGAAAAATGTATTATGTTAAAGTCACAAAATTAGATGAATATATTAAAACTTAATATCAAACCTTGAGTTTAGTATTAATAGATGATTCCTTTATATGCAGTACATCTTAACATCATCATAAATATGTATACTCTCATCCCAGCCAGAACTGCTCAATTTTCTGTAAACTCACTGTATTTCACATAAATCTTTAAACTTCTATTTTGTTTTGTTTTTTTAAAGATTTATTTTATTTGTTTATGCATACAAGAATTGGGGTGTAGGTCAGAGGTGCAGGGGGTGAGAGTATTCACCAGAGACAGAATGAGGAGCAAAACAGACGGATCTACTGAAATATACTGCTGAGGGAAGTAGTGGGCAAGACAGGAGAGGTCTGCTGGGCCTTTGGGTCAATCTCATGGGGCAGTGGCTGACAAAAGCTGGATAGGGTTGAGACTTAACCCCTTGCACTACCAGGGAGGCCCCAAGCTCCTCTTTTCTTACACTGTAATTATCTGTATACCTCTAGTAGATCGCAAGCTCTTTGAGAGCAGACTGCCATTCACTTTTGTCTCTCAGTTCTTGGGCACAATTAGATTCCTGAGCATTTGCAGAATGACTTACATAGTGTTTATATATCTATAAATAATCCTGTGAATTTAGATTATGTAACTTGGCTGAGATCAAGTAAATAATGAAATGGACTTCAAAATTCAGGTCTTCGGTCAACAATTCCTATGTCCCTTCTAAGAAACCATACATGTTACTATATGGAGTTAACTATTAATACAAGTTGTACAAGAACTACATTCTGCAGTTGTCATTTGTTGCGAAAAAGCAACAATTTAACCATAAAAATGAATCACCAAAAATTATAGTAAACATTAAAATGAGAATTCTGAGTTGTCATTTATTACTTATTACTATTATAGTCCTAACAAAATACTACTGTATTTAAGATTTTACCTTGCACTTCTTTATCATGATATTCCTTTAGTTTTGTCCAAAGCTCCTTAAAATCATTAGATATATCTGCAGAAGTAGGGCTTCCACAATTGCTTCCAGAGACGTTCATCTTGCTAAATATGCTTCACACTTCTATTTGCCTAGAATTTTCTAACCTTTTTCTGTTACATTATATAGGTATGAAGTTGTCTTTGGATAGCTGAAATACCTGAAACGACAGATTGTAACATAAATGAATTTTGCATTTATCTTTATGTAATTTGAAGTCAAGATAATATTAAGCCCAGCAAACTATTATCATGTTTTCCTTATTTACCAACAGTTACTTTGAGCACTTGGGGGATGGGAAGTAAGAAAAGAAGTAATTATGGTGAGAAAAGCTGTGATTTCACTTCTTTACCCTTAAACTAATTTTCAAACAAAATTTCTTATTCCAGCTAGAAAGAAGTAATTAATTAAACTGATAATTCTGCTATTGAGGTCTATCATCACTCATGGTCAGTACTGATTTACCATTACAAAAGAATATATTGCTCTTTAACTTTGAATTGATATGAAGTGCAACAATATAAGAGCAACTTCACTAAAGATGTTCAGCTAGCTTACAGACACAAGAAAAACATGTTCAACAGCAATTATTTTGATGGAAATGAAAATCAAAGCCACAATGAGATATTACCTCATTCCCGGGAAGAATGGCCTGTATCAAAAAGAATGGAAACAAGAAGTGCTGACAAGGATGTGGGGAAAAAAATAACACTTATACATTGTTAGTGGGAAAGTTAATTTAGTGCGGCCTCTTTAAAAATGGTATGGAGATTTCTTAACAAAAGAAAAATGGAAATACCATATAACCCAGCAATACCACTCCTGTATATTTACCCAAAGGATATGAAAACTGAAATATTTGCAGTCCTATGTTCACAGCAGCGTTATTCCCAATAGCTAAGTGGTGGGATCAACTTAAATGCTCAACAGTTGACTGGAGAAAGAAATTATGGAATGTACACTCAGTAGGATACTATTCAACTATTAAAAAAGATGACATCTTGCCTTTTGAGACGACATAGATAGAATTTGAGGCAACTAGCTTAGTAAAAAAAAGTGAGAAAGTGAAAGGCAGGATGGTTTCACTTATTTGTGGAATATAACCAAAGTGAACACACTGGCAAACCAAGACAAAAATAACAGACTGAAAAATACGATGGTTGCCATAGTGAAGGGGAAGAGGAGTGGTTGAATGAATACAGAGGGTAAATTTGATATTATAATGGCACTAGAACTCTGGTGGTGGGTGAGTGAAGCATATACACAATCTGAGGTGTGAAGCTGTATTTCCCACATTAGTTTTGTAAATGAAGGGTAAATCAACAAAATTTATTAAAAAACAAGCATTCACATTTATACATTTATATACGTACACATTCAGCAACACATCATAAAAAAGCAAAAGAAATTATTGTGATTAACACAAGGGGATCTTAAGAGATTTCCCATAAATCAGTAAGAAAGGAGCTTCCCTGGTGGCACAGGGGTTAAAGTCTCAGTGCTTTCAAGCTATCTGGAACTACCGCCATGTGAATTTCATCCCAGGCCAAGGAGCTCACACACGGGCCTAGCAAACCTCTCCTGTCTTGCCTGCTGCTCCCCTCAGCAGTGTATTTCAATAGATCCTCCTGTTCTGCTCCCCATTGTCTCTGGTGAATCCTCTCACTGCCCCTACCTCCCTGCACCTCTGGCCTATACCCCAGTTCTTGTATGCATAAATAAATAAAAATAAATCTTCAAAATAAAAGTAAAGGGAGCAAGATTACATATAAAAGCCACTTAGCAAATTGTAAAGCAGTACAGAAATAAAAATATAATTTTTATTACACTTTTCAAAAATTGCGGTGAGACTTTGAGACAATTCATTAAAACCGAACATACTCAGGATTTTAGATATTAGGGGAATGTTGTTAATTTTCTTGGGTATAAAAATGTGGACATACAAAAATAAAAGTTTTAGCTGTTAAAGAGACATGTACTGAGGCATTTACAGGTACACTACAGTATAGCATCACCTGAATTTCCTTTAAAATACTCAAGCTAAAAAAAAAGTATATTGGGTGGGAGATGAAGAAGGGATGAATCTTGATTATTATTGAAGATGGATAAGAGTGTGTTCATAATTCTCAGTTCTCTCTCTTGTTCACATTTATTATTTCCATAAAGTTTTTTAAAAATGGAATTAATATAACTTTTCCCCAAAGAAGTATACTTTTATTCCGCTATTTCCAGATCCCAAAAGACGAATCAATGAGCCTATACAATTGACAGTAAGTCATCAGTTATTAAGTGCCAACTATATGCCAGAAACTATGCTGTTTTACATTCACTCTTTACTTAATCTTCATAATTCTATAGACTAACTATTAATTTCAATCTCGGGGCAAGAAGTTTAATGTATTTAGTGACTCGCCTACGGGCACACAGCAATGGTCAGGACCCGAACGGTGATGCCAATTAGCTGTACAGTAATTCTATGTAGAAAAAATTAATAAATTATTTAAGTAGTTTAAAACAAACTTGTAATTACTTTGCTAAATAATTATAAATTCTATCAATATTAACGGTCTAAACCCAAGGGTGAAATAAGCACCCTTTAAGAACTATATTTTCAAAGGTGCTAAAAACAGTTCAGTGTTTCCCCCCACATAAAAGCAACTCATTAATAATAAACTTGCAAGTT